>JADWQK010000063.1:0-131040 GCA_017933935.1 Sesamia nonagrioides | reverse complement strand
AAAAAATGGCTTAGGTGAATTATGACATGGATTTTCAACTGTAAATCCTTACTAGTGTTATAAATGGGAAACTGAGTTAGTTTGTGTTTCGCTTTCAAGCCGTAAGTACTGAACCGATTGCATTGAAATTTTACAGATGTAAAGTTATGAATTAAATAATAGGGTACTTTTGTTTTATCCCGTACAAATTTGATATTCACGGGGGAAATCTAAAAAGCACGATATAGCCGAACTTCACGCGGGCGAAGCCGCGGGCGGAAAACAAGTTAAAAATAAAGACGGGTGTCTGAATAGTTTCAAAATGGGCCTTGAAAATGGGTTAAATTAAAAATTAATTGTTATTCATCCAAACGCGATTTTGAAAATCGTTTTATGCAGGTGTCTAAATTGACATAGTTAATTCGATGTTTGTAATAGGTTAATTAAACTTCAGCAACAGGCAGACATTTCAACCTGAATAAGAATTTTTAGCGCCACGCCGACTCTAATACATGCTACTAGATGGCGCTGTGCCGATGACGCTCATTTTTACATCGCGGTGTAGAGATTCTCCGTGGTTGAATGACTCTCCTCGATATTTCCGATACGAACTAAGACCTTACTTCATAGGATCATTTCTATAGTGAGCTCTTCACGAGACTTTCACATTTTTCACAATATGTGAGTCCTCACAAGTCACGTTGATGAGACGTGGCGCGGTGCCCTGAGCGTGAGGCGGGCGGTTGTAGATCTACCACCAGCCCTCGATGATCGTTCACTCCCTTCGCAAGAGGGGAGCGTGGGGTGCTGTCGCTGTCTGAGTGGCTATTTTTAAAACCTTATAACACTCTGTCTGTCGTTAATCAATATAACATGCGCTGTTGTATATTGATTAATTTCTCTCATCAACAAGCGTTATTTCATCGTCACACCAACGATACTATGTATACATTTACAGGGATAATAACAAAAAGTAGTCGCAAGTCTTCAGTTCTGTTCTGTGTAAAAACATCACTTATACACTCATTAAATTCTTAGATTATTAGCAAAACATCCTTTTATAATATTTCACATTACATTACAAATTTTTAATAAAAATAATAAAACAATACATTTAAGTCACGAAATAATAATACATATAAAATAATTCCTCTTCAAGTATACAGGATTGATATTCATTTTATTAAGGTGACAGTTGAGTTGATTATCAGTCATATTTATTAATTTTATTTTTTAATATTGGCAGATTATTAAAGAAAGTTCGTACTTTTAGGTGCAAAATAATCAGCTTCAAGACTGGGACGATCGTGAAATAAAACAGGCTCTGTTCTACGGTTTATTACAGGCACTAACTGCTTAGATAAAGAATCCAATCAAAAATTTAGAAACCAAATTTATTTACCATACGCCAGCTACCATGCTAAAATACCAGCAAGGCAATCACAAAAAAAAAAAATATCATTGAAATGGAAATGTAAATAAGTAAAAAACGTATTATCTAAATAAAAGCCCTAGGTATAGCTCACATATTTATGCGTTGTAAAAAAGTAAATTATAAGAACTCATATCACGAGTCAGTAAGCTAATTCCGGAGAAAGAACACAAACATTGTCATTAATTAATCAGAGCGACCAGCTCTTCTTATCATTTAAATAGTCATTTGCGGAATAATACGCCTTTGAGCAAAGCTTCGATTTGATTTGGGCTTTAAATGTATTTTAAGGTAAGTCTAACAAAGCAGAGGGTGTCTTGTTACAAAAAGTCATACCAAGCTGAACAAAAGAGTTATGAACCTTTTGATGTCGATGAAAAGGGGCTCGCAGCTTGTTTTTATTTCTAGTGTTAACATTATGAATGTCACTCTATTTGGTGTACATGTGAATATTTTGCCTAACATATAAGATGTTGGCTAGGATAAATTGCGAAGCAACCGTGAGAATACCAATATCTTTAAAGAAATGTCTCAAAGGATCCCTGACATCGAGCTGGTAAATTGCTCGGACAGCTCGTTTTTGGAGTACAAATATATTTTATATATCAGCGGCTTTGCCCCACAGTAGAATACCGTAGGACATAACACTGTGGAAATAACTAAAATAGACTAAACGAGTTGTATCAACGTCGTTATATTGTCTTACTTTCCTGACGGCGTAGGCGGCCGAACTGAGCCTTCCTGCTAGGGTTGATATGTATGGTAACATAATACAGCCCTTCGAAATAATAATACAAAATGATTCCTCATCAAATAAACTGGTTCACAAGGTAAGGACGAAACAAAAAATTGTAAAACAGTCGCGTTCAATATTAAAAGTGAAAAAATAAAATAATAACAAATATCGTAAGCCTAATTAAAATGAAAAGTATTGATTGAATAGTGGTTTTGATAAGGTTTATAAATTAGAATAAAAATAAAATCAAATCATAGGTATTAAAATTACAAAATTGATATTAATTTTATTAAAGTGAGAGTTGAAGTAGGTAGGTAGCTGATTTTGAGATAATTTCATTAATTTTGTATTTTAATATTGCAGACTAAAAAATAAAATATCTATTTTTCTGCCGATCGAACAGGCTCTGCCTGAACCGGAGATGCGAGATATGTTTTCTTTTCTGGATTTTTGGGAAATATAATTCAAAATTTTTCGAGATTTGTTTTTGTAACTGAATCTTCGTGATTCGTACTTTTAGGTACAAAATAATCAGCTTCAAAACGGGGACGATGGTTAATGAAAGGCTGCACTAAATTTAAAAAAAATGGCTTAGGTGAATTATGACATGGATTTTCAACTGTAAATCCTTACTAGTGTTATAAATGGGAAACTGAGTTAGTTTGTGTTTCGCTTTCAAGCCGTAAGTACTGAACCGATTGCATTGAAATTTTACAGATGTAAAGTTATGAATTAAATAATAGGGTACTTTTATTTTATCCCGTACAAATTTGATATTCACGGGGGAAATCTAAAAAGCACGATATAGCCGAACTTCACGCGGGCGAAGCCGCGGGCGGAAAACTAGTTAAAAATAAAGACGGGTGTCTGAATAGTTTCAAAATGGGCCTTGAAAATGGGTTAAATTAAAAATTAATTGTTATTCATCCAAACGCGATTTTGAAAATCGTTTTATGCAGGTGTCTAAATTGACATAGTTAATTCGATGTTTGTAATAGGTTAATTAAACTTCAGCAACAGGCAGACATTTCAACCTGAATAAGAATTTTTAGCGCCACGCCGACTCTAATACATGCTACTAGATGGCGCTGTGCCGATGACGCTCATTTTTACATCGCGGTGTAGAGATTCTCCGTGGTTGAATGACTCTCCTCGATATTTCCGATACGAACTAAGACCTTACTTCATAGGATCATTTCTATAGTGAGCTCTTCACGAGACTTTCACATTTTTCACAATATGTGAGTCCTCACAAGTCACGTTGATGAGACGTGGCGCGGTGCCCTGAGCGTGAGGCGGGCGGTTGTAGATCTACCACCAGCCCTCGATGATCGTTCACTCCCTTCGCAAGAGGGGAGCGTGGGGTGCTGTCGCTGTCTGAGTGGCTATTTTTAAAACCTTATAACACTCTGTCTGTCGTTAATAAATATAACATGCGCTGTTGTCTATTGATTAATTTCTCTCATCAACAAGCGTTATTTCATCGTCACACCAACGATACTATGTTTACATTTACAGGGATAATAACAAAAAGTAGTCGCAAGTCTTCAGTTCTGTTCTGTGTAAAAACATCACTTATACACTCATTAAATTCTTAGATTATTAGCAAAACATCCTTTTATAATATTTCACATTACATTACAAATTTTTAATAAAAATAATAAAACAATACATTTAAGTCACGAAATAATAATACATATAAAATAATTCCTCGTCAAGTATACAGGATTGATATTCATTTTATTAAGGTGACAGTTGAGTTGATTATCAGTCATATTTATTAATTTTATTTTTTAATATTGGCAGATTATTAAAGAAAGTTCGTACTTTTAGGTGCAAAATAATCAGCTTCAAGACTGGGACGATTGTGAAATAAAACAGGCTCTGTTCTACGGTTTATTACAGGCACTAACTGCTTAGATAAAGAATCCAATCAAAAATTTAGAAACCAAATTTATTTACCATACGCCAGCTACCATGCTAAAATACCAGCAAGGCAATCACAAAAAAAAAATCATTGAAATGGAAATGTAAATAAGTAAAAAACGTATTATCTAAATAAAAGCCCTAGGTACAGCTCACATATTTATGCGTTGTAAAAAAGTAAATTATAAGAACTCATATCACGAGTCAGTAAGCTAATTCCGGAGAAAGAACACAAACATTGTCATTAATTAATCAGAGCGACCAGCTCTTCTTATCATTTAAATAGTCATTTGCCGAATAATACGCCTTTGAGCAAAGCTTCGATTTCATTTGGGCTTTAAATGTATTTTAAGGTAAGTCTAACAAAGCAGAGGGTGTCTTGTTATAAAAAGTCATACCAAGCTGAACAAAAGAGTTATGAACCTTTTGATGTCGATGAAAAGGGGCTCGCAGCATGTTTTTATTTCTAGTGTTAACATTATGAATGTCACTGTGTATTTGGTGTACATGTGAATATTTTGCCTAACATATAAGATGTTGGCTAGGATAAATTGCGAAGCAACCGTGAGAATACCAATATCTTTAAAGAAATGTCTCAAAGGATCCCTGACATCGAGCTGGTAAATTGCTCGGACAGCTCGTTTTTGGAGTACAAATATATTTTATATATCAGCGGCTTTGTCCCACAGTAGAATACCGTAGGACATAACACTGTGGAAATAACTAAAATATATGTATATATATAAATAGACTAAACGAGTTGTATCAACGTCGTTATATTGTCTTACTTTCCTGACGGCGTAGGCGGCCGAACTGAGCTAGGGTTGATATGTATGGTAACATAATACAGCCCTTCGAAATAATAATACAAAATGATTCCTCATCAAATAAACTGGTTCACAAGGTAAGGACGAAACAAAAAATTGTAAAACAGTCGCGTTCAATATTAAAAGTGAAAAAATAAAATAATAACAAATATCGTAAGCCTAATTAAAATGAAAAGTATTGATTGAATAGTGGTTTTGATAAGGTTTATAAATTAGAATAAAAATAAAATCAAATCATAGGTATTAAAATTTCAAAATTGATATTAATTTTATTAAAGTGAGAGTTGAAGTAGGTAGGTAGCTGATTTTGAGATAATTTCATTAATTTTGTATTTTAATATTGCAGACTAAAAAATAAAATATCTATTTTTCTGCCGATCGAACAGGCTCTGTTGTCAGAAGTCAACTTTCAGTCAGATTTATGTGCACGGCCTAGAGGCAAATGTCGTAGAGATGCGCCTGAACCGGAGATGCGAGATATGTTTTCTTTTCTGGATTTCTGGGAAAAATAATTCAAAATTTTTCGACATTTGTTTTTGTAACTGAATCTTCGTGATTCGTACTTTTAGGTACAAAATAATCAGCTTCAAAACGGGGACGATGGTTAATGAAAGGCTGCACTAAATTTTAAAAAAATGGCTTAGGTGAATTATGACATGGATTTTCAACTGTAAATCCTTACTAGTGTTATAAATGGGAAACTGAGTTAGTTTGTGTTTCGCTTTCAAGCCGTAAGTACTGAACCGATTGCATTGAAATTTTACAGATGTAAAGTTATGAATTAAATAATAGGGTACTTTTATTTTATCCTGTACAAATTTGATATTCACGGGGGAAATCTAAAAGCACGATATAGCCGAACTTCACGCGGGCGAAGCCGCGGGCGGAAAACTAGTTAAAAATAAAGACGGGTGTCTGAATAGTTTCAAAATGGGCCTTGAAAATGGGTTAAATTAAAAATTAATTGTTATTCATCCAAACGCGATTTTGAAAATCGTTTTATGCAGGTGTCTAAATTGACATACACACATCAAAAGTGTCTAGGGATCAAGCATTTTTATGCGGATTTCTTGAGATTGAGATGTGGCTTTGTAATAAATTTATGATTTTATAAATTTATATGGATCCTTTTTGGTGCATTTCATAATTTGAATCAGGAACTGTGAATCAAATTCAAGTAAAAGATGAAAATCAGCTGTCAATATTTTCCCTATAAAAACATACAACGCATTGAAGACATTATTAGTGCTACTGTTTCCCTACTACTGATTAAAACCAACGTTATTATGGAGCGGCGACGTCATTTAAGCAGGGAAGAAATGCTCAGAGCCGTGGGAATGATAGAAGCTGGTTCCCGGCAACGTACTGTGGCTTTAGCTCTGAATACAAGTCAGAATGTTATCAGTCGACTTTGGACACGTTACCGAAGCACTGGTACCGTGGCTGAGCGCCATGGAGGACGGTATCGCTGCACCACACGGAGACAAGACCGATACATTCAAATCTTAACTCGAAGAGCTCAAACAATAACCGCCATGATGTTAGCCGTGAGGCTTCATCACTCTTCAGGGAACTTAATTAGCGACCAAACAGTCAGAAACCGCTTGCATGAAGTGAACCTTCATTCCCGAAGACCGCTACGGTACCACCTATAGCAATGCACAATCGTAGGATTCGATATCAATGGGCTCTTGAACACAGAAATTGGGCAGAAGAACAATGGCGTTTCGTGTGCTTTTCTGATGAGTCTCGTTTTGGTATGAGACCGGATACAAGACGTATATGACACTGGAGAACCCCTGGACGCCAACAGCGATTAAAATCCTGCCAGGAAGTCCATCCTTATAGTGGTGGAACCATCATGGTATGGGCGGGTATTTGGATCGGCGGAAGAACTGAGTTGATTTGGATCAGAGGCAACCTCAACGCTCAAATTTATGCTGAAGCGATTGTATCAGACGTCATCGTTCCTCTACAAGTGCAAATCGGTCCCTTATTTCAGTTAATGCATGATAATGCACGACCGCACACCGCAAGAGTTGTAAGACAGACTCTCGCCGCAGCTAACATCAATGTCCTGCCTTGGCCTGCTCAGTCGCCAGACTTGAACCCGATTGAGCATGCATGGGATATGCTACAGAGAAGAGCTCTGCCGAATATGGAGGGTATCCAGTCGCAAGAAGACCTTTTTTGTTGTTGCAACGAACATGGGCGGCCATTCCACAGCGTGATTTGGATAAACTCATTTTGAGTATGCCAAACCAATGTTCTTGTGTTGTTAGTGTTCGCGGTAGAAACACGGATTATTAATTGTTTAAGTTACCCAATAAAATTTTAGAGAAAACTGTTATTTCAGTCTTTTTTTCGAACTTTTGTGTTAGTGGTTCAAATGTCAAATATCCCTTTATTGGGAAAATGGCAAATTTCTTTATTAATGCAAAGGTGACTTGGTTTATCGTTACTGTGACAAACGAAAACACTTTATTTGATGAATCCTTAAAGAAAATTTTAATTAATATCAATCAGGAGAAAAGTTATTGCAAAAATATATGTTGATCCCTAGACACTTTTGATGTGTGTAGTTACTTATAACATTACACACTGGACATATTTAGAATCATCAGCAATATAAATTACATAAGACCAGGCACATAAGAATTATGTGCCTATAACGAATATTCAGAATACTTAACTGGTAGTGTGCTCGGTCCGACGGCTCGATGGAGACTGCCTACTAAGGGACGAGTCACCGTATTTATAGGAAATGCCACTCTCAGAGTACCATCGAGCCGTTTTTATAATTTTATAAAAGTTATTCTACCCTCGGAATCAACTAAACTTAAGCAATCCACAATACAATACTTTTATTAGAATTATGACTCGTTATATTTATATAACACGGCCATTCTGATAATTACTTCGTTCTCGAAGTAAACTTTTCGATTAACTTATTAAATAGTGCAAATAGTTTTGACACTACAGAAATGACAAGAAACTCCCTGGAAATGGTATCAACGTATTCCATCAATAAGTTTCTTATTAACAATAACGTAACAGTTCGAGAGAACTCAAAATTATAGTAACATATCTAATATCAATTGCTAGGATAAAAACACACTGTACCACAACATAATCATAATAAAGTACACCCTATGTGTTAAATCCATTTGTAAACACTTTAAGGTAATTTATCAATATAACTATTGTTTATTCGCAATGCTTAAATAACCAACATTTCATAATTTAAAGGTGATTTTTATAATTTAAGCCTCGTCTTATGAAATCACAATATCTAGTCAAATCAGGTACTTCTAGCAGCAAATATGGCATATGCCATTACCCAATACACATTGTAGTGACAATTATATAACACATTATAATTACTTTATAAATCTATAATATCCTTCATATATAACACTGCCATACTGACATGTACTTCGTTCTCGAAGTACCTACAAATATGTCTACAGTCTCACAAAAAATAACGTTTGACATCGACCGCCGACTGAACAGTTCCTGATTCGAAACAATAAGCAGAGATTATGAAATTCAAACAAGTTCCAGTGTTGTCAACCTGTCGATATTATTCAAATCTACTATTTATCAAACATTCTCTGTTAGATTAACAAATATCTAACAGTTAAAATAACTCATCGCTCGGTCAATTCTGACAATATCATTAAAACTTTCCAAACATTTTCTGTTAACATATTAATAAATATGATACGGGTAATTCAAACCATCGCTCAGTCTCAATATTAAAACTATTCGACAAGGATTTTCTGTTAACATGGTTTCGGTCATCTCATGGTGATTTTAGTAAGTATCTACATACTTGGTTTAAGTATTGCTATGTTTTAAGTTTATTTATTATCTATTAACTCTCCATTCACCTAAGCTTTTGTTATTTTAGGTTTCCGGATAAAAATAATGTAGCACTAGAAATTTAGATAGGATTTGTGTTGCAATTGACATCACAGTCCATCAAAAGTCCAGACATTACCTTGGTTATATTATGACTTGGGTAAACACTTTATATTCATCACATAAATAATTGTCTCCTGTGGAAGTCATACTCAAAACCGGATGTTTAGCAGTCGACTCATGGATTACTAGATCATAATAATTATTGATATAACTTGTAAATATTACAACTGGTAATAATTTGTCTGCATCCTAATTTTTTGTTTTAAACTACCAAAATACGAAAAAATGTCGTCGCAATAAGTTCTTTGAATATTATCGATAATTTTATATCGAAATAACCAAGATCCCTACCACAGTTTTTATGTTTCTACTTAGCGTCACCCTGCATATGTAGTAGCGAATATAATGCTAAAATAGGTGTTGCTGTTTGTAGCAGACAAGATTCACTTATTACCCGATATTTATTGTTTTTTTTTTTACCGATATTTATTTACCCGATTTAGTCTATACTAGGGGTATTAAATCGGACTTGGCAACATAGACCACACTGGCCATCTACAGAGCAATAGCTTAATATAATTCATATAAACTTATTTCATTTTTACTATTTAATGTCTGCAATTGTCGATCTAATTTTGCTATATTGTACTAGATAGCGTCACTGAGATATGTAATCACAGTTTTTCTACGCCATTTTGACACAAGTCCTCTCTATCTTATATCTCTTTGGTATAGTCTATCTCAATCTACCATACTTCATGGCATCACCCGTCAGGGATACAGCACTTGCCACAGGCACAACCGCCACAGGTACACAGCCACAGGCACAGCTACAGCCACAGGCACCACGGCCACAGGCACAGCTACAGCCACAGGCACCACGGCCACAGGCACCACGGCCACAGGCACCACGGCCACAGGCACCACGGCCACAGGCACCACGGCCACAGGCACCACGGCCACAGGCACCACGGCCACAGGCACCACGGCCACAGGCACCTTTTTATTATTATTATTAATTCTGGACACTGTACTTTGTCAGTCAGCCTATGCGGATAGACCTGGCTCATCAAACAACAGTATCAGTAAAAATAATAATCTGTCAAGTCTGTCAATCAAGTTAACAGTCAGTTATTCAATCAAGTCTATTAAGTATCAGCATTCAGTTACTTCGTCTTATTCAACTTTTATACAAGGTACGGACGACAGCAGGTTAAGCCACCCGAAACTGCCAAATATTCCTAATAAAAGCTTGAGCCTTAAAGCTTTAGCGATGTTGTGTCAGATTGTTTGTGAATTTAATTATTAAGAGACAGATGACAGCCACACGACCAAAATCAGCTGTACCAGCTTGGCAGTACAGGATTGAACGTCGTATCGGAGAGACTAGAGCACTCATTGGCAAGCTTGTTAGCTTCAGGGAGGGCAATACACGCCCTAGAGTGATGCGCTTTGTGAGGCGGGCGTTCTCGGGGACTGATACTAGTACTCGAGACTATTTGTTACGCGTCACAGAGCGCATCGACTTTTTTAAGCAGAAGATTTATGCATGGGCAAACCGTATTCGTCGGTACAAGCGAAGAGTTGAGCGGTATTCTCAGAATCGCAATTTCCAAAGCGATGAAAGGAGGGTCTATAGAGCTTGGGAGCGATCAGACCAAGGTGTCACTGACACGTACCTACCGGATGATGACGCCATGTGTTCATTCTGGCGCAATATCTGGTCGGTGCCTGTCAGTCACACCGAAGGTAGTTGGACTCGGGTTGTTGAGCGAGCCTGCGATCCAGTACCAGAAATGGGGGCTATTACCAGCTGCCCCCAAGATGTAGCTCATGCAGTCCGTCCGTTGCCTAATTGGAAGTCTCCAGGGCCGGATGGGCTGCACAACTTTTGGATCAAATGGTTTACCAGGTCGCACGCTTGCTTGGCATCTCAATTTCAGACTGCTTTAGAGTCTGGTTCGCTACCCCAGTTTCTAACAACTGGAGTAACCCACCTGCTCCATAAATCAGGTAGCACCGCGGAACCCAAAAATTATAGGCCGATCACGTGTTTACCGACGGTCTATAAAGTTCTTACATCCATTTTGAAATCTAAAATTAACACGCATATTGACAACAACTCCATCATGTCTGCCTCTCAAAATGGATGTAGGAGCGGGTCCCGCGGTACTAAGGAGCTACTCCTCATTGATATGGCCATTAGCCAACAGGTTCGTCGTTCCCGAAAGGATCTGTCGACATGTTGGATAGATTATAAGAAGGCCTATGACTCAGTGCCACATACATGACTCATGCGGGTGCTGGAGTTGTATAAAGTGGATGCAACTCTACGCACCTTCCTGATGACGTGTATGAGGACATGGAGGACAGTCCTTCGCTATCCAGGATGTAGAAATATTCAGAGGAATAGCGAACCGATAAGGATCGAGCGAGGTATATTTCAGGGCGATAGTTTGAGTCCACTTTGGTTTTGCTTAGCACTGAATCCTCTAAGCACACTATTGGAGGATTCAGGTCTAGGCTATCGGTTGAGGAGAGGTGGTCAGGTTATATCGCACCTCCTCTACATGGATGACCTGAAACTTTTTGCTCACACCGATTCACAACTGAAGGAGCTACTGAAAATTACTGAAACTTTCAGTAGCTCCATCAGGATGGAATTTGGTGTGGACAAATGTGCGGTCATGCATGTAAAGCGAGGAGAGATTATGGAATCCGTGGGAACCCAACTCACTGATTCCATAAACCTTAGAGCCCTCTCCGCATCCGAAACCTATAAGTATTTGGGTATGTCGGAAGCGTTGGGTATCAATGTTACTGACATGAAGCAATCGTTGAAGGAACGCTTCTTTGGCCGCCTGAAAAAAGTACTTAATAGTCTTCTATCAGGCGGAAACAAGGTGCGCGCTTTCAACGGTTGGGTCATGCCGGTATTGATGTACTCTTTCGGCATACTCAAATGGACTCGACGCCCTGGATAGGAGAGTCCGTACACTGCTGATTGCAAATCGATTGCATCACCCACGGTCATCGGTTATGAGGCTGTATATCCCGCGAAAATGTGGAGGTCGAGGCTTTTTAAATGCTAAGATACTCCACAATCGTGAGATATGCAGTCTCAGAGAATATTTCCTAACAACCGACGTGGGAATGCATCGAGATGTGGTCGCAGTTGACAAGGGCCTCACTCCGCTCTCCTTGGCAAAAGAGAACTGGCGCAAACCAGTAGTGCTTGACACCAATGATCGCATGGAGGTATGGAAGAGCAAGGTGCTTCATGGACGCTTTTTCACAGCCCTACACGGGCCTGATGTAGACTTACAAGCGTCCGTGGCCTGGCTACGATTCGGTGACCTTTTTGGGGAAACCGAAGGTTTTGTATGTGCAATTATGGACGAAGTTATGATGACGAACAATTACCGGAGATTTATTGTGAAAGACGGCACAGTTGACATCTGTCGGGCATGTCACCGGCCTGGGGAATCAATAAGGCATATTATCTCCGGGTGTTCTCGTCTAGCTAACGGAGAGTACTTGCATAGACACAACCTTGTAGCCAGGATCATTCATCAGCAACTTGCTCTTAAATACAACCTTGTGGAATCGGAGGTGCCGTACTACAGGTATACGCCCGACCCAGTTCTCGAAAATGACCATATCACATTGTACTGGGATCGATCCATCATTACTGACAGGACTATTGTTGCCAATAAGCCTGATATAGTGCTGGTGGATCGATCAGAGCGGCGTGCAATGATTGTTGACATAACCATCCCACATGATGAGACCCTCGTGAAAGCTGAGAAAGATAAACAAATCAAGTATCTTGACTTGGCTCACGAGGTTATCGACATGTGGGAAGTGGATTCAGCAATCATTGTACCGATAGTCGTGACAGCCAATGGCTTAATAGCCAAGAGCCTCGACCAACACCTCAGGAGGCTCTCGTTAGGCAGCTGGATCAAGGGCTTGATTCAGAAAGCGGTACTGCTGGACACGGCTCGCATCGTCAGGAAGTTCCTCTCTCTGGAGCCCTGACCGCCGGTAGCTTGGACCCTGTTCCCGATACCGGTGGGCTACTATTTTTTATATTTTTAAATGTTTTTTATGTATTTTTTATGTAGAAATATTTAAAAATGTAATTTATATGTGTAGACAATAAAATAAAGGAATAATAATAATAATAATTTATTTCAGACGTATCGTACGAATTATTTACTGCATGCACTTTTTACTACATAAATCACGCGCTTTTATTTAGTAAACGACACTTTAAATAATTTTTAAAGTCGAATGAAAAATGTGCGTGAAACTCATCTTAGGTCTCCCGTAAAAAAAAAAAAAAAAAAAAAAATCTCTTGCTCGCAGTTGTGTTATTACAAAATAAGATTCTTTTGACATTTAAACCATAGAGCAAGTTTTTGTATTTCGAACGTAATTATTTTTATTTTATTGTAATTATGATACAAATTCCGTCTTTTTTCAAAATAGTAATTTTAGTATCTTGGACGAGATGTAGCGTAGCTTCTCGAACGCTGCCTAGCCGAGCTATAATCGAAATAAAAAAAAAATGCTTTATGATATAAATTATACAGCTATTTTCCGAGGTCTGACGACAAGACGATAAGTAATCCCTGTTTAGTTATTCCGTTATTATTAAGCCTTTTTATTAGACAGCTGAGGATTTGTTCCCTGGACAAAATACTGTTCATAACTTTTGAAATTATGTACACATGTGCCTTTAAAATGATAATCCTCGTGTAACCATTTCACTGCTATACAAACACACATTCTTGCCATCGCAGGAGCGGCGGCACACAGCCCGCCGCGTCAGCCGGACATCCGGTCTGCGTCCCCCCTTAGCTTCCTGCCCCCCTTCCCTGCCGCCCCCTTCCGCTGCTGACGTCACAATTAATCTTGGGACCATCTTCCGGTGCGGGCTGTTTTTCTGTTTTATGCGTGCCTGGTCCCGTTTGTGGAGAGATTGAAGGTTTCATGTGGATGTAAGCCTTTAGGTTAGTTGGTAAGTAATGTTAGTTACTGTTGATCGCGCCTGTTTTTACACAACGATGCTAAAGCGGTGCGCGCATCTCTGGGGCGCAGGCTCCGGATCACCTCCAACCCTATCCTGAGCGTATTTACGAATAGGTTTAATTGTCAGTATATTAATCATTGTTATATGATTAACTAGCTTTCCGCCCGCGGCTTCGCACGCGTGGTGATTGGTTATATTGCGCTTTTTAGATTTCCCTCGGGAACATCAAATTTTTCCGGGATAAAAAGTACCCTATTATTTAATCCGGACTTCTAGCTTTAAATCGCGAAGTTTGCGTTACGATGTCAGATACACCCTGTATATTTGTATTTCTGGATTTTATGTTAATATTGTATTGTTTGTGATTGTTTGGGCTTTGATGCCTGAAATGGATGGATGAATAAATAAATACGTTCGAAAAATGTGCCTGTTCAAAAACGTAAATAACGCAATGAGTGTTGATGACCTGTCAAAATAAATCCCTTTGCTAGTGGTAGTGTGTTACGTAATCAGTCACCCTGATGCTTTACAAGTTTTCTTTGATAGCAGGTGTGGAAAAGGCAATAGATACAGTTACAGTTTGTAGATAGCAATTGGGGCCCGTAAGTAACCCCACACAGTTAGATAATTTGGGCTAGATCATAGGTATACTTTTAAACTAGAAGAACGTTCCTGTAGGATAATTTTCGACCTCCATGTAAGCAGAGACGCAGGTAAAAGCGCTAAATTTTGCCCATTCTAACATACCAAGGAAATGACTTCATTTCTCTGGTACTCCAGTCAGCTTCCAGTCTAAATGGATTCAGCTCAATACCAGTATTTTACATGGAGCGACTGCCGATCTGAGCTTTTCACAGCCCAGTCACTGGATAAGTCGGTCGTTAAGGTAAAACTGGTTTGGGCTAGGGTTACGGGTTGGTTAAACAAGAAAACGTGGCCCTGGCTGTCGCACAGGCAAGTGAAGAAACACGGATGGGTGTTAGTCGGTAAAAGTCTGACACGCCCTTCCGCTCCGCCTAGAGCGGGAGAAGTCATTTGATGATTTCTGATGATGATTGGGTAAAAATGATAAATAAGTGTCTGCAAGCCAATCATGAAACATAGCGACAACCTCTGTGGCGTAGCGGCAGCGAACGTGGCCGCTGCGCAAGGAGGCGCGCGTGCGAATCCCGCGCAGTGCAAATTTTTGTATGCATGAATATGAATATTTGCACTGGTCGTGCCTCGGAAAGTACATTAAGCCGTTGATCCCGGTTGCCATACGAACATCTAATGGCAGTCATTACGGGTTGTTGGAGTCCTCAGAAGTACTACAAATGGTCTAACTGCAACGCTTCGATATCGCCTTCGGCATGTGAAAGTCAGACGGCAGTCGCTTCACGGAAAATATCGAAGTTTAGCCAAAACCAGCAGTTAGCGGACCCCAGACTCCAAAGATTCGGATGCGACTGGGATTAACGCTGAGATGATGATAATGATGTCTTCAAGGCTAGAGTGAATAGGCTCTTCATAAACTAGTGCACTTAACCATCAAGATTGCATCACTGCTTACCATTAGGTGGGATTGCGGTCAAGCAATAGTTTACAATAAAAAAGAAAAACATACCTTGCATTCATATATTTAGGAGATCTAATAATTTATAACGGCTATGCATATTTCCTTCAATAGGTGCGCTCTACTAAAATTAATTAAATATACTACTTTGACACCATTTGCTAAAAAGCCAAGGATAAAACTTTGCTAAATACTGCAGACGGTACTTTAGAAATTCTGGCTCCTAGCCCGTTACTCCAAATGTTTTTAAAACGTTTTCCTTGTTAGCGTTTTTAACTTATTTATTCATTAACCGATAGTGCTTGGCTGTGTGTGGTAACCTGACCTTTAATAGCTGCTGTGAAGTTAAACATCTTTGAGGGATTGTGTCGTCTTTTTGAAAGTTTTCTTTTATGATATGAAATAATCCTTGACTGTGATCCCGTCTGATGAAGCAGTGATGCAATCATTGATGGCAAAGCGCACTAGCTTATTATGTTGGAGACGTTTTCTTTGGCGGAACGGGGTGGCAATCTCTCGCGTCCGGTCCTGGTCCAAGCCATGGTTCGGAGCGAGAGTGCATGGAAGGCCGTCACCTTATTCTGCGAAGCAGTGTTGCTGGCAAAGGAGAAGGCGGAGCGCGTGAGGGAGCGGGAATCCTACCGCCTTCTTGCCTCTAGCCGTCGCAGAAGACGCCCTGGTTAAGAGACAACATCGAACTCCCGGCCACCGGAGGCGCGGGCTTGCCGGCGGCGAGCAGTGGGCAGCTAAATGCGTGCCTCAAAAAGATGTCAGCACAACCTGACGGGGTCCACGAAGACTGATGCCTCCTGGGTCAGGGTTGTGGGTTGGTTAGAAAAGAAACCGCAGACAAGTGAAGAAACACGGCTGGGTTTTAGTCAGTAAAAGTCTGATATGCCCTTCCGCTCCGCCGAGAACAGGAGAGGTCATTTGATGATTTCCCATTCAGAACAGAAAAAAGGACAAATTAAGTCTGCCAAGAAAAGGATTAATTAATATGTAGACTATTCTCATAGTTACTCTATCTATCAATAAATACCTACTGAACTTATTACTGCTTCATAAAACATGTTTTTTCTTTTATAATTGTTCTTCGTCATTATTCATTCATTGGTCAATAAAAATTTTATATTGCTACCTTTTTGTTAAATGATAATGAGATAAAAGGTATTTTCTCAAAGGTTCATGTTTTAGTAAAACTTAATTTGACGTTCCTTTTTTCATTCCTATTTTAACTGCCCGTATTTCTTGCCTCCGATTCAGGATACAAAGCAAAATCGGGGGGCTCTCATTAAACAAAAGTTACATTAAACCTACTAACTTCAAAGCTCCCCTTTTCCTGTGTCTTATCCGCTGAATTTAGTATCAATATTACCCGTGCCTCCCCTGCGGAGACTGATCACTTTTCCTTATCTCCCCCGATTTCCCATCATTAATTTTTTGCCGTGCCTCCTCTCAAACGTTTCCTCACGGCGATTGATTGTGGCCAATCAGGGCGATGACACTCATTTATTTCGCGTTGCCAGCAATTTATTGTTATTATCGTGATAATTTTTTGTATGAGATAAGATTTCCTGGCAGCAGTGGTAGGTAATGGCCGCGACTTATGACGTCATAAGTTTCTTTCTTTCTTTCAAATTTAAAATTCACATACAACCTTTTATTTCAGACCAGTTGATCCGTATTTGTAAGAACATTAGGGTAATTGCGTAACACATTATAAGTATAAAGTAGCAATGGGTTTCATTTTGACAGTTCAATAGCATTCATTGCGTTATTTACGTTGTTAAGCAGATACATGTTCGGACATGGGGAGCATTGGAAAAACAATAAGCTTCAAAATGATTCCAAGTGATAGTAATGGTTTGTTACGCAATTAAGGTGCAGATCCCATGTTAGTATACAACGTGTAACATAAAGGGTATATACATAACAAAGGCATGGCATCTTTACATGATATCAAACGATATAGGAAGGGTTTTTTAATCCTATCTCTTTATGTTAGGAAGTTATGAGGAAAAAAACCGCCTGTGATAGGCTACTATTATAATAGTCGCATAGAGATATTGAAGACATTTGTCAGATTTTGGCAAGTAACGTGACGGATAACGACTAGTTATTAACGTATGTAGTTTGCTGCCACGTTTGTTATGATTTGATTTTAAGAAACACACGAAACCGAAAATTTCGTACCAATTTTTTGAGTATTTTATTTTGAGTTGAAACCCTTCCGATATCGTTTGATATCATCTAAAGATGCCATACCCTTGGTATGTATATACCCTTTTTGTTACACGTTGTATAATAAACTAGCGGTCGCCAGCGACTTCGTTCGCGTGGAGTTAATTATACTCCGCTCCTATTGGTCGAAGCGTGATGTTATATAGCCTAAAGCCTTCCTGAATTAATGGGCTATTCAACGCAAAAAGAATTTTTCAAATTGGACCAGTTGTTCCTGAGATTAGCGCGTTCAAACAAACAAACAAACTCTTCAGCTTTATATATTAGTATAGATAACAATAAAACTATATACTGAATAATGAACACGTGCAAGCACATCTCTGTTAACCGAGAGTCTCGTCATGGAAAGGTGATAGAATTACATTTTCGTAATGCCATTATTATAATGTAGTAATGATTTTCTAAAAACGACTGCTCAATTTGAACATTTTTTAATATGGAGTGGAGTGTCAGCGATTGACCACTGGAAAATCATAATGACGCCATTTTGTTAGCAGAGTACAGCCTCTGCTGTGGTGATTTTTCAAGATGTAAATATTTTTGCCTTTCTGGATTAAATCCTTTGTTCAGTTTAGGAGAAAGAGCATTCACAGACAACTACGCGACTGTTCTTTACCATTTAGAACTATAAAATAGTCATCATCATCTCGGCGTTAATCCCAGTCGCATCCAAAGCTTTTCAGCTTTGGAGTCTGGGGTCCGCTTTACCAGTCTAACTGCTGATTTTGGCTAAACTTCGATATTTTCCGTGAAGCGGCTGCCGTCTGACCTCCACAAACCGAAGGCAATATCGAAGCGTTGCAGTTAGACCAATTGTTGGACTTTTGAGGGCTCCAACAACCCGTAACGACTGCCATTAGATGTTCGTATGGCAACCGGGACCAACGGATTATAGTCCTTTAATCATGTTTAAATACAAGAAGTAACATGGTACAGTGTGTGTTTTATCTTTAGAGATATACTGGTGCCAATCAAAGTAAAACTCCCAAAATGCGAATTACAATTTTAATAAAAAAAAAGGTTGTTGCAAGTACAGATATTCTGAGGTAAGTCGGGTAAGATGCTTAAGTAGCCTTATTTATATTAACAAAAGCACCGGTGGTTAAAATGATAGATGCAAAACACATTAGGAGGTGTTAGTAAAATAATTGTAGGCGTTAAGCCTAAACAGTGTGTAGACAATTGAGACTGTATTAAGGATGGTCTGTCTGCTCCGAGTGCGCGACATAAGTTTGTGCATAATGAGTCTGTAGCTGCCTTGTTCTGGCGAACGAGACGCTGTTGTAGTCAGTGTTGTGTATATGTGGCTTGGGGATGCTCAGCTGAAGAGAGAAACAGTTTTGATAAATAATAATAATCGTTCTTTATTTGGCCACAAGCTTTTGATAGTTATCACATGTTATTAATTTTTTTTAGCAATGTGAGGAGCTAGTGATTGAGTTAGGCATAAAATAGCAGAATAAAAAATCACTAGGCCCCCACCCCACGGAAGACAAAAAGTTTTACTTAAAATAAATATATTCTTAGAATCTAAGTTTAGTTATAATATAATACTTCTTTTGTAAATTATACTAGTGTTTGGCCTCAATCCCGCCTGATGGTAAGCACTCATGCAATCGCGTATGGAAAAGCACGCTAGTTTAATAAGAGCCTATTCACTCTAGTCTTGAAGACACTTACATTGTAGTGAGATGGAAACACTGCCATTTTTTTTTGATATGGCATCTCGTATCTCTCCATTGAAGGCCGTGACTACTTAACCGGACTTTCCTGTGGATGCCTTATGTAAAATTAAAGCTTCCAGCCAGGGGCACTAAATTAAAGGTAAGGCGACTATGCACTAAGGGCGAGCATAGCTGGCTCTGTTCGTCACAGTCCCGGTTCGCATTAGACGAGCACCAGGTTCGAATCCCAACATCCGTTTACGGTGGGTTCTCGGCATACCTGAGCCGTTTCAAGTGTAAAGAGAGCCCTTCGTGCATCTGCGATCCAGCGTCTGATGAAACGGTGCCACATATATTGTTCAGTTGTCCCGTCTTCGACAGAGAGAGATTGGAGATAGAGCACGTACTCAACACAAAAATTGATACCAATAATGTGTGGCAAATAATTGCGAGTAAAAATAGAGAGACCTTCATAGAATATTGCGTAAAAATTTGTACAAAAGTAATAAAAAGAAATAAAACTGTATAAGTAAGAATGTTTACACAATATTATGGAAAATATTAGTGATAAGCATTAAAATTAGACTTTAGAATGTTAATGTTAAGGTTTAAACTGTAAATAAGAATCGTTTTGCCCAAATTTAATTTTAACAATATGTGTAACGATAAGGTCAACAAAATAGTAAAATTATAGTATTGTATATTAGGGTAAATAATAGAAATAAGCTAGAGTAAATAGTTTCAGATATTATAATAAAGATATAGGATAAATAAAATGGGAGTAAAATCAAAACCGCTCACCGAAATCTCCGTAGAAAATAAGAACTCTGTAACAACATAAGTGTATATGGAAAAAAAAAAAAACCTAAATAGATTTGGTTATCAATAGATGTAAATTTAGAAATAATACATTTTTTTTGTAACAACTTTATTTAAATAAGAGACTTAAAATATTGTAAATAGATATAAGGCTAAATTGTAAATGTTCTCTTCTCGAAAATAAAACCTTGTCTCCCTGTTTTACTATACCCCTAAAAACGAAGGAAACACATAGATCTATAAGAATACAGATAGAATAAAACAAATAGATCTAAAAAATAAATAAATAATAAAAAAAAAAAGGCACCCCGTGTGGGGTACGAACCTCGGCTTAGGGCGTCGCTAGAGAGGACAGCAAGGGACGGCTGGATCGAAAGTATTCTTAGTGGTTTGATGACCACGGCGTTTCCTAGTATTAGCTCTGAGAAGAAACGCCGAAACAAACTCAAAGGTCATTGTTGGGACAATAATTACTGGCTCAGCTGCGGCGCGGGCTGGCCTTCATCGGCCAAGGGAGGAAACACCGCCGCTTATAAAAGACGAGGCGAAACGCTTCGTCCGGATAGTAATGGTGTCGTAAGAGGCGACTAAGGGAACTCTCACCAGGGAAGCGGGCAGCAGCTCATGGGGAATATCAAACTAATCCGATGTGGCACCCCCCTCCAATGTAATGAAAGAGAAGCTGTATCTCATGATCTTGAAGGAAATGAACATGAATGAACGGGTTCACCGTCTATTCCTAATAGACGAAGTTATAAAACTACTTATTATTTTTTAATTATCTATTTATCCATATTTTTCAGACATCAAGGTCCATATAAAAATATACCATACTCACTATCTATTATATAAAATTCTACTGTCAGTGTTTATCCTCGAACTCCTGCAAAACCGATGGCTGAACCGATTTTAATGAAATTTCGTATACAAAGTGGTGATGACTATACTACAATAAATTGAACATCGTGCACTTCAACACATTCCCAGTCTACCCATAAAAATCATACACAGGAAATTATTTTTAATTTTTCACATTTTCTATATGATGTAGGTACATGTTGATAAGGAAGCGCTTATAGGTTGATGACCGCCGCATCCAGCGGCACTAAACTTTAAAAATGATAGCGCGAAAAAGCAAGTCGATACAGGACAGCGCTGTCGCCGATTGGAGGTCAATGAACAATTATTTTAAAGGATGTTCTATTCCTTTTGCAATTTTATGCGATTCTGTTTGTTTGAAATTTTCATTTTTTTAATTTTTATGCTAGGTTTTTTTCTATAGTTAAGGATTATTCCTACGAATCAGTATTGTCCGTGTCTTCATTTATTGTCGCATTATAAAAAAAAATCTATTCATATCAGAAACAGAATAGAGAATCAGATTCAGAATAGGTTTTTATTTTATATATTATTACTACATACTTACACGGGCGAAACTGCAGGGCGCAACTGGTAAATATTATATAACAATTAATTATAATGCTATGAGTTCGGTGTTTCTATTTCAACTACTCTGAGATGACTCTGAGATTTTTCGGTGGTAGGCTATAGCATCGGCTGCAGGCAGAAGTTACCACCCACACGACAGTCTTGTCGCCAAGCGATTCGTCGTGTTCCGGCATGATTTCTGGTGAAGTCGTACGGAGGACTGGTCTGAGGAATTGTGTTGCGATGTGGGCCGGGTACGATGCGCCAAATGTTGTTGTGTCTGATGTTTGGTCGTGGAGGGTCTCCAGATTAATCTCCCTCTGGCATAGCATAGTTGGTAGTGTTGCTGGGTTTAACATTGCATCACCCGCTCAACAGCCGTATTCCTTCCTATTCACTCGGTTTTTTTTAGTGAATAGGCCCTTAAAGAACTAACCCACTTTACCATCAACGATTACAACACTGCTTACTATTAGGCGGGACTCGCAGTCAAGCACTCGTTTATAAACATAAATAAAAAAATCAATGCACAATTCCGCTATAATCGTAACAAGACAAAAGTTAGAAATACTCAAGAGTTTTTTTTTTGTTCCGGTTTGGAAAATCCGCAATGGATGTCCGCCGCCCTGGGGTGGGCGACGGGGTCTGTCAGACTTCTACTGACTAAAAATCACCCCGTGTTTCTTCTATCACGAGCACGCGTGGCGCCGCGGGAGTCTATATTCTTCCACGGCCCCACATTCCCGTGCTGGCTCGGTCTGTCGGGCAGTACTAAGGTAACATTTTTCACGCAGAGTAAGTACCAATACATTTGAACACGCAGTTCCAAAACTGCAGCATTAAAATAAATACCGTTGACAGTTTGCCAATGTTATACAGCACTAGCTGTGCTTCGCGGTTTCCCTCGCATAAGTTTAAATTTTTTGGGAATATCAAAATAAAAAGTATTGTAAATGTCGATCCTGATTGTAAATCATCTGCGTGCCAAATGTTTTTTCCAAATCTGTGCAGAAAAGAAAAGCAATGCGAGAAAGTGGAACAAAGATCCTTGCATAGGTAAAAAGTTTCACGTTTAGAATGTTATTATGCAACGTAATTTTTTGTTTATGTGAAACCTGAATACAGTTTGTTCAGACTAGGCAACTGAATCGATTCTAATCATTTTTACACCATGTTATATTTTTTCCGAAATACATTTAGACATTGTTGCAGTGTGGTTACCGAGCGCATAACTCGAGACAGGCGCCCCTAGCTCCGCGACAATGCAGACATGGCCGAGCGAGCGGTGCGTTGACCAGATTTTTGTTGGGACAACCAAGTAAGATAACAAGCTCAAAATTTTGTGGTTTTTGATAATATCTTTTTGAAATTATATACATAGATTCTTTACTAAAATTATATTGTATTCTGTACAAAAAAATAACGTTCTATATACAGCATTATATGTGTAGAGCATTTATACCACGAACTTATTATACCCGTACGTCGTCCAGAGTTGTAGACGTATAAATATCCAGCATTGAGAGCCAGTATTTGTTAGGAATTAATAAATTCTCCCGAGCTGAATGGTCGCCGTGGCAACTCCTAAAGCTATGGTCGTTAGAGCAGTGGCCATCGCATAAAATACTCGAATAAAAGCATCGGGAGGTCGGAATGTTTTGACTTCGGAAATACCAAGAAATAACTATCCCCTACAGAGGATTTGTAGAAGAGTTAGTTACCTATTTCAAACATTTCATGGGTTTTCTCTTTTTGATAGTTGCTTGCATTGGTCCTTAGATTAGAAAAATCACTTAATTACTTACTTATTCTAAAGACTCGATCCTCTCGACTCGATTTCTCAGAAAAACATATACAAAGGGGAACGTCAGGAAGGCGGGGCCGATGTTCCGGATAGTTGAGGTGTCTTCTCATCCGCATGAGCATCCATCGTGGGCGGTATTTCGAGAAAACGTTGAAAATAACTATAGTGTGAACATCACACTACAGTTATTTTCGATCGAAGCGTTTCTTATTACTTTAATTGTACAGACACTTAGATCAATTTAATATTAAGGGATTAAACACACTCGATCGAAGCTGAGCAAAGACTGTCCGCGGTCGCTCTCTATATCAAACGCAAATGGAGTCGGTTAATTTAATCGTTTATTTTTTAAAGAGCGGTTGATTAATCGTTCGGTATTCGAAAACCGACCGATTAATCGACTTCAAAAAATAGTAGAGTAACTTTGGGCGCTCTCATTGGTTGAGAGTTCCTACAACCTTGAAGCGGGCCAATCGATGAGTCAAACGCGCTCGAAATTGACGATCGAGTCTCGTAATGAAAACTCATACTAGGCCTACTGGACAAGCTACTCTAAACTGTCAAATATTTCCAATCAATTTTGAGCCTTAACGTTTTAACTATAAACTTGTAAATTTAATAAAGAAATATAAATATGACAGATTGTAGTAGCTTGACGTCCTGTCATCTGTACATAAATAAATTACACGTCTGACTTAAGTACCTAATGTATTAATGCATGGCGGACTAAATAAATCATACGTGTTATAATTTAATGTTTTAGGCTAAAATCAGAAGTAATCTACCTACTTAGAGTCATGGTTACCTAGAGGAAGAGATTAAGAAATGACCTACCTACAAAGACATTAAAATTATATTTACAATAGACAGGACATCAAGAACAAAATCGTAATCCAATACTTCTGGCAAACTGGTCAAAAGTCGCTCAGTCTAGTTTGCGCGTCAAGACGTATTTGTGTCCACCAAAAATAAATATTTTCTAAGGAAATATGTTATGCTGCGCTTTGTATTACTGTACATCTTGTTATGGTAAAACGACTGGACCTAACTTCAAAATCTTTTTCTATGAATTATTTATATTTCGTCTGTATTTCAAATTTAAATAAATTCTTAAATTGTTCTAGAAACTTTTCCATTATTGTAATAAGCGCCCTCTATTGTTGAGTAGTTTTACTATTTTCTTGTAGAGATGTAGTAATGTTGTTTATCGATTTAGTTATCGATAATAATTATTAAGTTGAAAACATTTTGTTATATTTTATTGACATTTCAAATATAGCTAAATAAACTTAAAATATTGCTATATTTCTAGTGTATTTATTATTAACTCTATTTAAACAAAATCATGTCATATTAAAAAACAAAATTGAATGAACAATTACTATTCATTTACCTCGGTTTTTGTTATTTTAGGTTTCCGAATAAAAATAATGTTGTAGGGGAAAAGTGGATACGATTTGTCCAGATAGACCGTAGAGAAGAAAATTGGCTTCCGTCTGCTTCGTCAAAATTATGCTCAATGCATTTTAAAAGAGAAGACATCTACTTTGGAAAGACTTGTCGATCAAATTGAAAAAAAAAAAAAGAATCGTTACCTTGTATTAGAAATGAAACAGTAAGTTATTAATTTGTCTTTTCCACTTAAACGTAAAAATTGGGATAAAATTTACTGTTAAGTGGATAAGTACATAAATTATATAACTTATTTATAATGAAATATATTCATAAAATATGTAGGTACGTATACAATATGTTAAGAAAACCCTGTCCGGCCCGTAAGGATAATAAAGGTTAGGTAAACACATGATCAAATAACATAATATGAAATTTTACATAATCATCATAGTAACAATACTAGTGAATTTTGAAATAATCTTTTTTTTCCCGCGAATTAATTCCAACTTCCCCAAAATTTGGTACTTTTTAAAAAGTGACAAAATTATTTTTGACGGTATAATTCTGAGCGAATAGCGATGCGACCGCGTGCCCTGCCCCCCTTCGCCCGCGCCTGTATGGCCTACCGCACATTTTTTAAGTTACCTCTTTTTGCGAAATAATACTTATTTTTTTAGGGCGGTTTTTTTTAAGTTTTGGCCGGCTTTGTAGGCATTAGTAGAATCAGTTATCGATACCTAACAATACCTTCACGGATCGGACAGGGTTTTCTTTACATATTGTATGTAGTACAAAGATTGCGAGCTACTTTGTGATTTTTAGGATTCCGTACCTAAAAGGTAAAACGAACCCTATTCATGAGACTTCACTGTTCGTCTGTCCGTCTGTCACCAGGCTGTATCTCATAAACCGTAATAGCGAGACAGTTGAAATTTCCAGAGATTTCTGTTGCCGCTGTAACAACAAGTACTAAGAATAAAAATAATAAAATATTGAAGGGTCCCTTAAATATATAAATAAGAAACTTGTAAACTCAAAATTACCTATAATTTTTCTGCTTCTTACAATTTTTTTGTTTTTGTTTCAAGCTATCATAATGCGAAAAAACATCGTCGTAGTAACTTATTTGAATATTATCGATAACTTTATATCGAATTGATACAAACCTACCACAGATTTTTACATTGCCATTTAAAAATATTTGCAAACAAACGTGTAAAAAGAATAATTTAGCTAAAAATGAAATGCAAACGAAAATTGCAAAACAAAATGCGCTTTATGGCGTAAAAAGTCTATTACACTCAAAAATCGCAATAAACTGATTGTTATAATAATTCGTAATCATAACACATCTAAAATGCCAATAGACGGTGTCACGGAAAATTAATAGTAGCGAATAACATTCTAAAACAGTTTTTGATGTTTGTACAAGACAAGTTTCACTTAATTTGTTTACTTTTCAATATTTATTTACCCGATTTGAACTATACTAGGGTATTAAATCGGATCTGGCAACATAGACCACACTGGACATCTACCGGGCAATAGCTGAATACATTTTATATAAACTTTTTTCGTTTTTACTATGTGATGTCTCCAATTGTCGATCTAATTTTGCTACATTGTACTAGATGGCGGAACTGAGCCATGGGATCACAGTTTTTCTAAGCGATTTTGACAAATGCCCGCTCTATTTTTCTTAAATCTCTTTGCCTACCTATTATGATTTATATATCAACAAGGTAGGCCGATAGATAAAAGAGGTGCCCCACGCAGATTTGATTAAAAGATCCCTCTGGTTTAAGTTCATACAATTTTATTTCTACCAGATTTATCAGCCCGTTAACGGAAATACATTCAACCCAATAAACAGATAACCAAAGCAGATGACACATTCCTATCTCAAATTGCACTGAAAATTGAAAAAGAATTGAGAGCCATTAAAGCCGCACTAGAAACCCATTTGCAATCGTTTAGGACAATGTTGTTAGATGCAGATGCGGCGTAATTGCATTCCCCAGTGTGTTATCTCCCTAAGCGCTGCCGGTGGAGTGAAAAACACGCTTGTCAAACTGTCTGCCGGACCGATGTCGGAAACGCGCCGGTCTGCGCCGGACATACGGTCCGTTCAACACGACAACGGTGAATGGATAGATATTGTTTAGAATGTGTATACTGTTTTGTGGTCGGAGAAATGTTTTCTCTTATAGAATGGTGGCCGTAGTTCTAAAAGAAAGATGTGAGAGCAATTTTGATGATTTTAATAATAAAAAGAATTTGAGTTTGGGTATAGGATGGCTATACAATATGTAAAGAAATCCTGTCCGATCCGTGAAGGTATTGTTAGGTATCGATAAATGATTTTGCTAATGCCTACAAAGCCGGGCTAAAAAATAAATATTATTTCGCAAAAGGAGGTAAATTAATACATTTGCGGTAGGCAATACATGCGCGGGCGAAAGGGGGCAGGGTCCCCGGCACGCGATCGCATCGCAAAATAGTGTTGTCACTTGTTAAAAAATTACGAAATTTTGGGGGAAGTTGGGTTTAAATCGCGGAAAAATATAGATTATTTCAAAAATCATTAGTATTGTTACTATTATGATTATGTAAAATTTCATATTTTATTTAGTCATGTGTTTACCTAACCGTAATACAGAAGTGCGATTTTGTTATCATATCACCGCGAAAGCTTAGGTGAAGTGAACGTGGAGTGAGCTGTATTTCCAACTTATACTACATTATCATCATCATCATCACCATCAACCTTTTATCGTCCCACTGCTGCACAGGCCTCCTCTGATACAGAGAAGGATTGAGAGTAAACACCACACTTGCTCAATGCGGGTTGGCGTTTTCAGACTTAAAGTCCTGGTTCCCTCCAGATGTTTTCCTTCACCTTTTAAGCTTTCATTGGTGTCCAAGAAAGAATGTACTACGGATTCACACTATTTACAGCTCACTCTAAGCACACTTCACCATACTCTATGAAACAATGGATTAACAATATGCTTCAAAATGATTCCAATTGATAGTAGTAGTTTTGGCGGGAAAGTTAAGCTGAGTGTAACGCTCATTTTTCATTAGAGTTATTAAATTATTATTTGTAGTAAATAAAAGTGCGTGATTTATGTAGTAAAAAGTGCATTCAGTAAATAATTCACAAAGAACATTGAGATATTGCAGAATAGAAATCAATCCAATTGAAATTAAACGCGCGCAATCGTTGCAGGAATTCAAGAGACTCGTGAGGGAACACTACTTGTCGTTATGATCTTGTTCAACAAATACTTTTTGGCTAATGTACTTGCTTACCTGTTATGTTCAGTTTCTATGTATTAATTTTTGTATATGTATTTATTTGTGTATCTACTTTAGTATATTGTAATAATGATGTTTGCACCAATGACAGTCCCATTTGTGGTTCCGGAATATCTGTCCATCCTTTGGTTGCCTGGAAGAGATCGCATTAGCGATAAGGCCGCCCATTGTATGTTTTTTGTGATGAATATTTTTTTGTTCTATGTTTGGTTGGTGTACAATAAAGAATATATAAATAAATAAATAATAGTGGCCTCACATGACTTTGCCTCAAACCTCCTTTGTAGACGGATCACGTGGCCGTCTATTTCGACATGAATAATTCATTACGTGACATTGGCTAAATGCACAAACCGTGCGAAGCCAAAAAAGAAAGAATAGTTTGTTACGCAATTAGGGTGCTGCTGACGTTTCATTATGTACGGACGACAGCAGGTCAAGCTACCCGAAAGTGTCAAATATTCCCAATCAACCTGAAGGCGCTGTGTTCAGTAAAAATAGGCTTCTTAAAACAATTTTTTAGCCAAATGTATACATTTCAGAGCAGCCAAAAATTTATATGTTAATCTTGATTATATGTAGCAGGAAACCATTGTTTTCAAAACACGTTTTGAATTAATTTTCTCGATAGAAAAAAATCCTAAAGTAACCCCTAAAATTGAATTTATAACAGTTGTAACTGTATTATTAATCATCAAATCTTGATAAAATTGAGAAGAGCGATGTAAAATATAATAGTAAATGAAACCATTGTTTTTGTTTATCGATTTAACTAAGATATTCTAAAATAAATAATGTATTTAATGATAAATAACGTGAACGAAACGTCGCTCCATCGCGGCGTCCATTGCCTTCTCTTTCACTTCTATGCTTAGCGACAGTGACCGCTGAGGCGTGGTGCTTGTCGGACCTATGTCACTTTTTGCTTTACCCCGCACAGAAAATAATTATATTTACGAGTCTGTTTGTTGATGAATAATCATATTTCGTTTTTGCCCGGGTTCAAACCCCAGGTTTACATTATATGCTTTTTGTAGATTTTAATTGAAATAAATGCTTTTTAATTTACTGTTGTATTTTTGCCGATATTTTATTTGTTTTTTTTCTGTAATTATTCTTTTTACTTTTTCGCGGCACATTTTTCTTCACCTGTATGTGTTCGGGTTCAAACCTCAGCCTTACGTTGTATGCTTTTTGTTGGATTTCTTATTTGCAATTGTTTTTTTTTTTTTAATTATTATTAATTTATCCGATTTTCTGTATTTTTTGTAGTAATTGTTCCATCTTTTTAAATATATTCTTTTTGTAACAATTATAATGCAAACTAATATTTAAAATCAATTCGTTATAATTTTCTTTCTACAAATTTATAGAAATTAATAATAAATAATAATAATAAGCCTTTATTTAACCATGAATTTCTTAGTTCATAATATAATTTAAAAAAAGAAAAACAATAAAAATAACAGTTAATTTGATAATAGTTCAAAACAGTAAATTTAGATTTCATTTTGTTGCATTATTCATGGCCCCTTTCAGTATAGGCCTCCTCCAAGTGCCTCCATCTATTTCACTCGTACAAACCCGATTTCGATAAGAGTTGCAGTTTTGAAGAAAAAATCTTTTATTATTTTAAATATCCGAAAATGCATTTTTTTTTAACAGTTACTCTAAACAGCTGTTTATAAATAGTAATTTCTAGAAATGATATATTTCTAACAGTTTCATGAAAAAAGGACATACCACAAAAATTTAAGCAGAACGGACAAAGCGCATTATAAAAATAAAAAAGAAAACAAAAGTAATAATAAAAAATGAAAATATGTAAAAAATGTACATTTTCGAAAATCGCAAGGTAAAGTGGGATTCGATCCTGGTGCTCGTCTAATGCGAACCGGGACTGTGACGAACAGAGCCAACCAAGCTTCGGGGTTGGGTTGTGAAATGACCCTTCTAAATGTAGATGGAATAGAAAAGAAAAACAATAAAAATAACAGTTGATTTCATAATAGTTCAAAACTGTAAATTTAGATTTCATTTTGTTGCATTATTCATGGCCCCTTTCAGTATAGGCCTCCTCCAAGTGCCTCCATCTATTTCAATCTTTTTGTGTTGTGTTATTCTAAGCACTCGTACAAACCCGACTTCGATAAGAGTTGCAGTTTTGAAGAAAAAATCTTTTATTTTTTTAAATATCCGAAAATGCATTTTTTTTTAACAGTTACTCTAAACAGCTGTTTATAAATAGTAATTTCTAGAAATGATATATTTCTAACAGTTTCATGAAAAAAGGACATAACACAAAAAATTTAAGCAGAACGGACAAAGCGCATTATAAAAATAAAAAAGAAAACAAAAGTAATAATAAAAAATGAAAATATGTATAAAATATACATTTTCGAAAATCGCAAGGTAAAGTGAACGGATGTGGGATTCGAACCTGCTGCTCGTCTAATGCGAACCGGGACTGTGACGAACAGAGCCAACCGTACCTCGCGGTTGGGTTGTGAAATTACGGTTCTAAATGTAGATGGAATAGAGAATGGTTGATATAGATTTAATAGAACGTGCGTATTTCTCGATGCACGACGCCTCACCTCACGCATCGATGTACTCGCGCGGAGCGCCCCGCGCCCCGCAGTGGGCGGGGCTAGTCGTGTCCCACTTCGTCTGCTTCACCCCCTCAAATACCTAAAAGTTTGCTATTCACAGCGTCTTAAGCCATAATTCTTTAGAGATAAAGTTGAAAATCTAATAAAGAAATCTGACAGATTGTAGTTGTATGATTGTACCTTGTTTAACATAAAAAAATTGAATCGAACATTTTTCAAAGTCCAATATTATGTATATAGATACTCTTTGGTCCCGTAGCTCGTCGGACTCTTCAGCAGTGTGCACCCCCTAGCTGGCGGCTGCAGCAGCACGTAGCATGCACGTGACAGCTCAGTTTGACGCGGGGCGATATTTTTCTCAAACTACCCGTCGCCTCTACACCTGCCAAACTGACGTCCAATTCAGACACACTCCCGCTAAGAGCTTGCAAGGTTTAAAAGGATTTTTGGCCTTAAACCGACTTTTTCTAAGCGCTAACAACGGAATTGGCGGCCATTTTCGGCAATTTTAGGGGCAGTCCTGAGTCTGAATATTTACCTGACACTAAGCACCATAAACGTCAAAAATTCGTAGTGGTTAAAACACTAGCCTCTCAAGTATGTGTTGCGCGGGTTCGATTCCAGATAAGGCAAGTACCAATGTAACTTTTCTAAAGTTACGTACTTTCTAAGTATATCTTGGACACCAATGGCTAAAGGTGAAGGAAAACATCTTGAGGAAATCTGGATTTTATAAGTCTGAAATCGCCAACCCGCATTGAGATTTGTGATTACGCTCAATCCTTCTCTGTACGAGAGGAGACCTGTGCCCAGCAGTGGGACTATAAAAAGGTTGATGATGATGATGATGATGATACACCATAAACTGATCCTCTAATACCCTCTATATAATATGTAAAACGTATGCACGTACTTTCTCACTGTCCCCTTCTGTATACGTCCGTTTCCTTATTTCTTGTACAATCAATATAATTCCGTGGACATTGGTGTGGGTTATATGCTTGTTTACTGTGTATTATACCTTAGCCGACTATTAATATTGTAACATGTAACTGTTTTTTGTCCCTAATATATAAAATAAATAAATTAAATAAACGTTATTTCTTGTCTATGCGAAACCCGAAACACGTGTCCAGTATTTTTAGGTAAAGAGTCTATATACAAAATTTCAAAAAGATATAATGAAAAACCAAAAAGTTATGAGCTTGATATCTTATTTGTTTGTCCTAACAAAAATATGGCCAATGCACCGCTTTCCCGCCCGCCCTGAAGCGGTGCGGTGCGGGGTGGTCCTTTCTCACTGTGCTCCTAGTACTATGACCAACTGTCAGCTGTATGAGCTCGGTAACTAACCACACTGCCACAATATCGAAATAAATATATTTAAAAAAATGATTGGAATCGATTCAGTTGCTTATTCTGGACAAAATGTATTCAGGTTTCGTATAAAGTTAAAATAATATACAGTATGTTAACTAACAGAGGGCGTTCCCGTTAACCCGAAATAGTATAGCATACATACATGCTAAAAAAAATATTTCCATTCGAAAACAAAATGTTTTAAAATTTTTTCCAATAAGAAAATATTCAATAAAAATTTTAAATTGACATGTAAAAGAAACACACTGTACACGCGAACATGAAAGACGGCAACGTCGCAATTTATTTATACATGACGACTACTATTTTGATTTATAACAGGAGGTTTCAAATTTATTTCCAATTAGAATTTTTTTTTATTCGGATTTTTTTCTGCTTATTTTTTTATGCTGATATTTTTATTTTAATCTATTAATGATATATATTAACGAGTTTAAGGGAACGCCCTCTGTTATTTAACATACAGTATAAATACATTGCATTCTAAGTCGCTTCGTACATTTATCTCGATCACAAAAAGAGTATCTTCTTCTTCTTCAGCCTATAGAGGTCCACTGCTGGACAAAGGTCTCCCTCAAGGCTTTCCGCGATGACCGGTCATGACTCATGTGCTGCACGCATCTATCAGCTTCCTGCGACCTTCACCAGGTCATCGGCCCACCTTGTTGGGGGCCTCCCTACACTGCGTTTTCCGGTACGTGGCCGCCACTCCAGAACCTTAGTGCCCCATCGGCCATCGGTTCTACGAGCAATGTGCCCTGCCCACTGCCACTTAATTTTAGCGACTCGAAGAGCTATGTCGGTGACTTATTAAGACTACTTAAAAAGAGTATATTCTTGTGTAATATAAGCTCGTAACGAAAAAAAAAAGGATTTCAGTACATTCGCGGCATCAAATTCATGGATTCGTAAACAGCCAGTCCGCAGCAGGGTTGCAACGTTAAAAATAAATAATAGTCGCTATAAAAATATTGTGTTGCCAAAAACTACGTACCTAGCAAAAACTTGCGTTGAAAATTGAAGTGTCACAGATTTAATTGAGTCCGGTTTTAAAATGTGTGTTTTTTTATTGTGGAGGTTATTGACAGGATATTTTGGGTTTCGAAAGAAGTTTCGTTATGTGAATCAGCGGAATTTTTTGGTTTTGCTTTATTTTTATAAATATCGAGGTGATGTGTCGTAACGCGCACCACGAGCGACTTGAAATTCATGTTATGACACGGTTCCAACCTCTCGACCCTAAAGTCCAGTGGGTCTTGACGCGCAGATACTTCACAACCTCCTCAATCTTCGTCAAGTGGTGCAGTCTGGCTACATGCAGCAGCGTCGTCGTTTCTGCAGGACGGAGCAGCATGTTGGGTCCTGTCAGCGCAGTACCGCACTGATTCCGACAAGGAGGCTTCTTCTTCCTCTTCTCTACCTTAATGAATTCATATTTGCCGCAAGTGTCCTTCACTGGACCCTGCGTTTTCAGAACCTGCTTTGGTTTCCGTTTACCCCCTGTTGTTTTATCCGCTAGTTTTACCTGCGAGTTTTGTGACTCAACAGGCGTTTTAGCGATTACAATTGCTGCGTAGACTCGTTTGAGGGTCGCCGAACCTACCCAAGTCATCGTCTTCACCTGTTGTAAGGCAGGGACGGCCGCGGCACACGTTGTTACGCATCTCGGCAGCTGGTGACGCATTCGAGCCGAGCTAAGGCTCGAAACTGTAGATGGAGGCGTTTTGTGCCCCGCGACACGTGTTCATATTTGCGACGCCGGTAGGTGACTTACTTGCAGAAATTACATTGCACAATAATACTACCTCTGCCCGTAGATCACTGATGGTGTTGTTGGACACCTCCAACTGATGCTGCATCTCGGCCTAACTTTGCTTCAGGAGTCTGTTGACGTCTACATTGTCGAACGTGACGGGAGGCAGCTTGTGCAAATCCTTTGCCACTCCTTCAACAACGTATCGATGTCCTGGAGACTCTTCTTTGTACCATCCTATCGACGAGACGGCATCTGGCTTACTTTGCCGAGCGTCTTGAACAGCAGCAACTTGGCACTGTTAATCTCATCCTAATTAAAAGATGACTTGCATATCTGCAAGATGCTGATCTCGTCCACGTAGTCGAAGGCATGTTTGATGAATGCCACCACTTCATTGGCTATTAGAGTTTGAGAACACATAACGGTAACCAAGGAGCGGCTAAAGCCACGCAATTCGCGAATGTAATATTCGTACAGAGCAGCGCAAACGTGACCGTAGTTTGTAAACTACATGACAAACGAGAGTGCAAAAGTAAATTAAGTACCATTTACACACGACTGGAAACTGCATTCGAAGAGCGAGCATTATTTTTCAATGTCAAAACGTAAGAGTAGACTTGGTTCTAGCTTTAAAGTATGGTTCCGAAACTTTGGTATGAAATATGCGCTTTCATAACATGACAAAATAATTGCTGAATAGGTGCTGAGTTGGTATATTTCTCCTTATCCGGGTCGGTACGAGTTAGTACCGAGTAAAAGTTGGAGAGAGAGAGGACTGGAATAATTCACCTGCGGCGGTCTTTCTGTCTGACAACAATTTAAGTGTCTTCTAGGCTACAGTGATAGTCTATGCTTTACTATTAACGATTGCAAAATCAAAATCAAAGCATTTATATCAAACAAAGCAGTTACAGGCACTTTTGAATTGTCAGAAGGTCGGTCAGTCAATAAGATGAAGCTAGTCGCCCATTCCAAAGAGTAGGTACCTATTGAGAACAACGGGCAAGAAACTCCATGGACACTTTTAAATTATCAAAACTAAAAATTAACAAACATCACTCAGACGGGATCGCTGTCTTGCACTCGTTTAAAATGTTAAAAAAGAATCTGAATACCCACGGTACATGAGCATATTTTCAATTTTTAAGCAACACATTGTAATTTTATGCAGGATAAGATAAGATAAGATCATTTATTTGTATAAACACGTGTATGTGAAGCTGGAGATAATGTTAATACAGTTCAACATGTTTTGCCGTTAATGGCGTACAAAATTATTTCAGAACATTTAATTTTAATAATATTTAAATGAGAAAAAAAAATAAAACAATTAATATAAAAGAGTCAGAACTTAGTAAGACTCAATAGCAAAAAGAACATAATATTGAAAATTGAAATTACAATCAATACAGGAAATAGTCAATATTTAATTACAGTCAATATAGAAAAAAAATGTCAGAATTCAATTACAGTCAATACAAAAAAAAATATATATATATATTCAAAATTCAATCAATTTAATTCCAGTCCATAAAGAAAAATGATATACCTAATTGAAATTAAATATGTATTTAATAGCCAAGATTCAAAATTTATCGTTTAAAAACTCCGCAACATCATAATAATTTTTGGACAGCAGCAATTTTTTTAGTTCTCTTTTAAATGAACTAATATTCATTTCCTTAATGGAATTAGGAATTTGATTATAAATTGTCGGAGCCATGCATATTACACTTTTCCTTAGTAATGCTGTTTTTACAGGAATTGATTGTACCCATAATCTGTACTTCTCGCGTTTATTTCTACCTATTTTATTATTAAAGAGAGGAAACAAATACGGATTAGATTTTACAAATAGTGATATTTCTAGTATGTAAAGTGACGGAAGTGTTAGAATTTTGTGCTTTATAAACATTGGTTTGCAACTGTCTGTTGTTGCAATTGTTTTCGGCTTCGCAGAATGAGATTTGCAGAAACGAAGTTCTAACAAAAGTTGACGGAGGTTTTGGCGGGAAGCTAAGATGAGTGCCATGCTCATTTTTCATTGGACTTTTAAATTATTTATAGTGTCGTTTACTAAATAAAAACGCGTGATTTATGTAGTAAAAAGTGCATTAAGTGAATAATTCATAAAGAACAGTGAAATATTGTAGCATAGTGGCCACATCATGGCTTTGTACCAAAACTTCCTCCGTGTTCGGTTCGCGCGGCCGTCTTTTTCGACATGAATAATTCATTACGTGACATTCAAACCGTGCAAAGCCATAAGAGAAAGAAAGAAGAACTTTTGAAGATTTTTATTTTACTTGAAATTGGCACAAATTCATAACCAGTGCCACACTACAAAAAAAAAAAAAAAAAAAATAAGTTGACCGTGAAATATATTTTTGTTTTCAGAAATGTCAGGTCTGTAGTAAATCTGATAAGTACCTCTGTGAATCAATGACGTGCTTTGAACTGGCAAAATACATACATATTGTGCTCTTTTTGTTTTCCTTTTTTTGTTCTGGATGGGACATTATCAAATGACTCTCTCTCTCGCTCTGGGCGGAGTAGAAGGGTGTGTCAGACTTCTACTGACTAAAACCCGCCCGTGTTTCTTCTTTTGACTGTGCGCCACGGCCACGGTTTCTTTTATAACCAACCCGTAACCCCACCCAGGGGTCATCGGTCTTCGTGGACCCCATCACGATGTGCTGACATCTCTTTGAGACGCGCGTGAAACACAACGCGTCGTCGACTCGGGCCTGGTCCTTACAGGGCGGTGAGCTGCCCACTGCTCACCGCATTCGATTCCTTGCCTAGTAACAAGACATTATGTTAATGTGGTTTGCACGTGTTTAAATTTTGCGGGTAATGATACAGAAGTTAATAGGGATATATCCAAGGTATGAAAATCAAAAAAAATATTAGTTCGTCTTACAGGTAATAAAAAATATTATGACCCGTATTTTTTTATTTTTCGAAATTACCAAAAACTACCGAGATATAGCGTAATAAAGTTACTGAGTGGGGGTAATTACGTCACGCCGTGGTATATTTTGTACCACGGCGTGACGTCATGCGACATTTCAAATCAATATATATTCCTAAGTATTTGAATGAAAGAAAAAACATGTATTCAAAATTGAATTGTTTTAAAAATCTGTCTGATGGACTTTAAATTATTGTTTAGGACACAACCCATTTAAGGCTATAATATAACGATGTCAAAAGAATTTTTAAGGATCGTAACTGGTGGCGATTTGTAGTTTCTATCCACTTCCATAGAAAGGTACGTGTGGTTTTATGTAAAAGTGCTCAGTAGTACACATTACCACTCTATTTCAAGCTAAATAAACTAAAAAATAACCGCTGCGCCAGTCGTACCGTTTGTTTATTCTTTTGGCAAATAAATCGCGAACTGGCAATTTTATTTTATCGCATCAGCAAGACCACACCTTAACCTAGCTGGCTGATCAGAAACAAGTGAGGACCACGTACTCCACGTAGTGTCCACCGTCCACGATATGCGGTCACGTCGCTTCATATAGCACGGAATTTATTGCCACTACTAGCACGCCGATTCTGGGCAGAATTGTTGGAAGTGTTCGATAACTTATACGTTGAAGTCTGGATGAAAGTATGACCTAATTTCTTTTTAGTGAAGTTATTTGAAGTTTGGTTCAAGGGTTCGTTTTTATTTCTATTACCATTAATATATCAAATGGCAAACATGCAGTTCTAATTTATCATTGTCATCCTACATATATAGGTACATGAATCATTATTCGTGCGTGTTAATGCAATTAAATATTACAATTTTCTTCTAGATTTCTTTCACACATCTCGAGACCCTAGGAAAGAGTGATTTTCGGGAACTCTGCGAGCATTTATGCAGAATAGGAATTAGCCAGGCGATGGCCTTGACACTCGATTGATCGGATATGGAGCCCATGATAGGCTCGTAATGCCGTAGATCAAACGCCTGGTACGGCAGTCTGGCAACAAATAGTAGATATGCTAGTATGTTAGAAAATCAGCACCAATGTTTCTGGGTATTACAAAACCACACGGTAAAAAAAAAAGAAACAAGTACTTTATATTCCGCACAAACAAAACGCACATTATAGTAAATCCATGCTAATATTATAAATGCGAAAATATACTCTGTCTGTCTGTCTGTTACGATTTCCCGCTTAAACCTCTGAAGCGATTTTGATGAAATTTGGCACAAACATTCTTTAGACCCTGAGAAAGGACATAGGCTACTTTTTATTGAAACATTTGATATTCCCGAGGGAAATCTAAAAAGCGCAATATAACCGAATACCACGCGGGCGGAAAGCTAGTACCATATATAATAAAAAAAGGAAAAAAGATATAAAAAATAATATCGCCAAAAGTCTCATAACGAACAAGCAAACTTATAAACAAAGTTGACTTGATGTCAAAGCCAGGGTCATAAACAGCACACATTTTTTTTTGTTTGGGATGGGAAATCATCAAATGACTTCTCCCGCTCTGGGCAGAGCGGAAGGGCGTGTCAGACTTTTACCGATTAAAACCCACCCGTGTTTCTTCACTTGCCTGTGCGACGGCCAGGGCCACGGTTTCTTGTTTAACCAACCCGCAACCCTGACCCAGGAGGCATCGGTCTTCGTGGACCCCGTCACGACGTGCTGACATCTCTTTGAGGCGCGCGTGAAACACGACGCGCCGTCGACTTGGGCCTGGTCCTTACCGAGCGGCGAGCTGCCCACTGCTCACCGCCCGCAGGCCCGCGCCTACGGTGGCTGGGAGTTTAGTGTCATCTCCCGACCAGGGCGTCTCCTGCGGCGGCTAGTGGCGTGAGGTCGCTGGGATTCCCGTTGCCTCACGCGCTCCGCCTCCTCCTTTGCCAGCATCACTGCTTCGCAGAAGGAGGTGACGGCCTGCCATGCACTCTCGCTCCGGACCATGGCCTGGACCAGGGTCGGACACGATAGATCGCCGCCGAGCACACATTATTTGACAATTAGATCCGACTGTCATCCGTTATGCGCCCACGACACTGGTAACACTCGTTCTTAGACTTCCGGGCTTTTGATGACCCGTAATGACCGTCAAAGATACGCAAATGACAACAGGGACCGACGGCTTAATTTGCTTTATATGGTACGGAGGGGATTGGTATGTAAAGATGATATCCGTGGATACCCATCCACAGATAAACCACGGCTAGCTTAACATGATCTATCGAACCATGACGGCACATTATTGTCTTGCCACATTATGGATACTAGTAACATATCCAGTCATTCATCATCATCATCATCATCAACCTTTTATCGTCCCACTGCTGGGCACAGGTCTCTCATACAGAGAAGGATTGAGCGTAATCACCACGCTTGCTCAATGCGGGTTGGCGATTTCAGGCTTATAAAGTCTAGGTTTCCTCAAGATGTTTTCCTTCACCTTCAGTCATTGGTTTCCAAGATATACTTAGAAAGTACATATAACTTTAGAAAAGTTACATTGGTACTTGCCTGACCTGGAATCGAACCCGCACACTTATACTTGCGAGGCTGGTGTTTTAACCACTAGGCCACCACGACACATATCCAGTCATGAAATGAAATGGTTTATTAAGCAAGTAGGATCACTGATCACTTTTACACGTCATATTTTTTTAAACTAGATGAAGCCGGCATTTCCTAACTGACTACCTCTGAGAAGAAATAGCCGAAACAAACTCAGGGATCATCATCTTTTTTCAAGTCCAAACATTAAACATGAATATGTTTACAATAATGTACGTGATTAAAAAAAACGGAGTTTCAAATGTCATAAATGTATCATAATTAAGCATATTGCTTAATAATATAATGCTTAGCAGAGCCAGCAACTCAGTCTCAAGCTTTATTGTCTTCTAAATAATTTGTGATTTTATAATACCCCTTTTTGCAAAGTTTGGCCTTTACAATAGTTTTTAAATCGTTTAATGAGCAAGTTTAGAAAGTCCATGGGAAGCTTGTTGTAAAAGTGTATACATTGACCCACGAACGAGTTGCCCACTCTGTGGAGACGAGTGTGATGTACAGCAAAAATGCGTTTGTTCTTGGTATTTATCTTAGAGATGGGCCAACTCGGAATAAACATAACTCGAGTTAACCCGGGTTAAAATCCACGTAACTCGGGTTGAACTCGAGTTACGTAACTCGAGTTAACTGGATGGACAAGTAAATGTTTTTTTTAACACAGCCCAAAAGAAAATCGTTAGTTTGGGATGTTTTCGATTGGTCTTCAGTGAGTGGACGTGTTACGTGTAATATGTGTTTGGAAACATTCAAATATAGTGGAAATACGACCACACTTTTAAACCACATCAAAAAGAAGCCTAATACCATTGTCGCCGTCGAGGAATTTCAGGGTTCATTATCAACAAATAAAAGTAATATGAGTACTTCGGTCGATTCATCTACATCGCAGTTATTGGTATCGTCAACCACAATGAATGTTGAGCCTGAGCCTCCTCAAAAAACGTTAAGGTACAACCAAACACGTCTTGCTGTGTCAAAAAAAAAAATAACGCAAAATTCTGGTGACATATTACTTTTATTTGTTGATAATGAACCCTGAAATTCCTCGACGTCGACAATGGTAGGATGCTTCTTTTTGATGTGGTTTAAAAGTGTGGTCGTATTTCCACTATATTTGAATGTATCCGAACACATCTTACACATAACACGTCCACTCACTGAAGACGAATCAAAAACATCCCAAACTAACGATTTTCGTTTGGGACCCGTCATTTTTCAAAAACAAATATCGCACAACACGCATTTATTAGAGATAACCTCAAATGTTGTTTGTTCTGAACAAATGAATATAGCGACTATATTCATTTCATTAGATGAGCTAAACAGACTATATTAAAGTCTCAAACGATTGGCAAGCTTCGCTCCATGTTGGTTCTATTCGGTTTTCGAACTCGAGTTAGAGGGAGTTTAACTCGAGTGAATTCGAGTTACACCCAAATCGAGTTAACTCGAGTTAGCTACTCGAGTTGACCATCACTAATTTATCTTATTATTTCCTGAATTGAACGACTATAAAGAGTTTTGCTGACTATCACCAAAGATAAACAAGAAGAACAGGTATCATATGAAAGAGATCCGACTAAACACACTTTTTAAATTACGAACCCAGTGCGTACGGTAAGTAAGTGTCAGGTAAATATGTCATGAAATCGCCCGCGGCTCGCGTGTATTGGACTACCACCTAGCTACCTGATGACAGCCAGTGTATGAATTATGTGTTGCCTTACAAAAGAGATGTGCGTGTATTGACTTGCTAAAATAAACTAAAACGGAGTTGAGCATATAGATTTTTTGCAAAAAAAAACCTGAAAATTTACTTTTTTTTCATGCAGGCATGTTATCGAATATCGACTTGTTCGTCAACTGGCGAGTGTCAAATTCGCGCACACCCGTGTTCTGATTTTAAATATTTTTTAGGTACGAGTAGTGTGCGAAGGACTAAACAAAAATTTATCTTCTGTCGTAATTAGGTATCATGAAATAGGAAGACAAAGATGCATGTGTTAGGATAGCAGAGTAGATATAACACATGCAAGAGTTGTCAAAATGAAACAGGAAGGGTACGACGGTCAATCTAACGATTTAAATCTTTGTCGCTGTCATATCGTTTTCATGACAGCTGTAGCTCTTTTAGGAAATCGCAGTTTTAGAAAAATTATATATTCGAATTGAGAATCTCTTCCTTTTTTTGAAGTCGTTTAAAACATATAGCTGTCAACTGGAAAAGTTCTTAAAAATAAACATTTCATTTATAGTTGGAGTGTAAGAGTACCTAAACTTAAAAAAAAAAAAAAACTTAATAGCCAAATCAAATGGCTTCACATTTCTGCCCTGGATCTGCAAAATTACAGGTAGCAAGACGGCGCATAGACTGTCGTTTGTATAATTAATGAAATTACCATAGCAAACATTGGTTGTAAATGGGAGAAGGAAAATTTCCTTCAGGACTGTAATAAAACTTATGACTCATACGAGTGTCTTCAGTTTGAAATTGTTACAGAAACTTTGTCTATGCCTTTCCTCATCATCATCTCAGCGTTAATCCCAGTCGCATCCCAAGTTTTTTTAGCTTTGGAGTCTAGGGTGTGCTTTTCCAGTATAACTGCTGATTTTGGCTAAACTTCTATACAGGATAAAATGTTATCCAGTGCGCTAACTTTGACAACTTATAGCTAAATAAGTTTTATAGATAAAAATATTATTACTTTGGTATGTTTTAGTACAAAACAAATAGTTATTGATAACGAAAGATGTTTATTATGAAATCGATGTTATGGTCACCGCACGCGGTCCCATTCATGGTCGGCGGAGTGGGGACGGCGGGAACATCACAGGACCCCCGCGCGCCCGCGCCGCCCGCATGTTCACTACGCGGCCATATGCTAATACTACGATATTGATATGAATAATTGGTGCCTCTCATTTGCTGATTTTAGGGCGGACAAAAACATGATTTTTTATTTTAAACTAATAATGCAGATTTGTTCTGTTATTGATTCTGAGCCACCCATTTGTTTTTGCGCACTCGAAAAAAAGTTTCCCTGTATATTCCGTGAAGCGACTGCCGTCTGACCTTCATAACCCGAAGGCGTTGGACTTTTGAGGGTTCCAACAACCCGTAACGACTGCCATTAGATGTTCGTATGGCAACCGGGACCAACGGTTTAACGTGCTTTCCGAGGCACGACCAAACCAGTGCATATATTCATATTCATGCATACAAATATTAACACTGCGCGGGGTCGAACTCGTGCCTCCATGCGCAGCAGCCGCGTTCTTTAGCGCTACGCTACGGAGGCTGTCTATTGCCTTTCCTAACAAGGATATACGTCAGGGAGATCGCTTGGGGCTCGCGTGACGACAAAAGTTGTTAGCTAGTTAGCTACTTATGGCTTAGAAACAACACAATAGCTTGCGTAGGCTTTGCTGTCGAGGACCACAATAATGCCCAACGTAGAAAAATAACGAAAGGCGTAACAACTGGATTTATAATAAACGAAATTCAAATAATTACAAAAAAAAAAAAACTTATTTATACTTGAAACAGTACTTGTGGCGGTGGGCCGGGCTGTGGGCACATTGCTCATGGGAACGAAGCCCGATGGGGCCGGCGGGTTTCCACGCACCGGAAGACGCAGCGTGGGTAAGCACCCGCCAAGGTGGTGAAGCGACGACCTAGTGAAGATCGCGAGAAACCGCTGGATGCGAGAGGCGTTGGACCGGTTATCGTGGAGATCTTTAGGGCAGGCCTATTTCCAGCAGTGGAAGGCTTTCGGCTGAAATGATGATGATGATAGTACTTGAAATATGTTATAATTGAGTCAAACATAAGCGAATTAACAATCAGGTACAACACAAAGATATTAAACTACCGCCATTTTATAAGATATTTCATATCAAACCTTACCTAATCGTTTGATACAAAATCAATTTCTTTGTGGATACAAAATCAGCAATACAAAAAAGTCGTGCTGTACTCCGGGAGTGCCGGCAGATCTGAAAATTTTTATATCAAATGATTAGGCATTCTTTGTGTATACGAAAAAGTCGGGAGTGCCGGCAGAACTAAAAATTAATATTAACGCTGTATTTTGGAATGGCAATAATTTCGCACGAATTGCTTAAAAGTATTAATATTTATGTGGTAAAATAAGTACAGTTTTATTAATATTACAATTACAATTATTACAATTATTTTACACTAATAAGTATATCTTTCAGAAAAAATAACTTTTATCCGTATTTCAGCGTAGCGCTATCACGTGCATCACAACGGCATCATTGATGACGGGGTAGTAACGTCATCATTGATGACGTTACTACCCCAATTATTGCATTCAGGCTGTGCATTGCAAAGCTAATGCCATCCCTGCTTAACGAGTATCTCGAGTATTAAATATCATTTTGGAGGTTAGGGGTCAAAGAACGAACTTATGTAAAAACGAACCCATGTATATTCAAATTTTATACAAAATTATAGCTTCCATTTTTAGCCAATCACGCATGGTAAGAAACTGCCAACTAAACAAGTCACACGGAAGCCTGGGGCTTTCGTGACGTCACCAGCTAGTTAGCTACCTTGTTGCAACCAGCCCTCACAATATTTATAGAGATCGGGTAATTCGCGCCGGGGGCTATGTCCCCTATTGTCGCAGGCAGAGAAATATTGCCTGGAAAGTGTGGTCAACATGCTAAGCGCTGATTGCAGAGATTATGTGGGTAGAAAACAGCGATTAGTTCTTGTGACAAATACAAAGGGCCTGGTTTAGTTTGTAATTATCAAGTGATGTGTGAGTATGGAGTGGATATCGAAGTTTAGGCAAAATCAGCAGTTAGACTGGCAAAGCGAACCCCAGACTCCAAAGCTGAAAAGCTTTGGATGCGACTGGGATAACGCTGTGGACTTAACGCTGAGATGATGATGGTGATGTGTGAGTATGTAGTGGAATAATGTAAGTAGGTAGTGAACGGGCGTCGCCAAGGGGCTCCTCCCTTTAGACATTATAAAAAGTTGCCAAAGGTAAAGCAACAAAAGTCGTAAGTCTTTCGACTTGAGTTCCTTGATCGACCATAAAGAAAATGTAAGGCTCGTACTACCAATGAAAATCTTTAAGTAGTCTCGACTTTACCAACAAATCATACTTTTATTATAATTCGTATCAACTTGCTCTAGTCGGTTTGTTTCGGCTATTTCTTCTCAGAGGTAGTCAGTTAGGAAATGCCGGCTTCGTCTAGTTAACAAAAAAACAAATGACGTGTAAAAGTGATCGGTGGTTCTACTTGCATAATAAACGACTTCATTTCATTTCTCTAGGCCATTAGCTGGCGACGCCCTTGAGGTAGTGAATAGATTTCAGTATTTAGAATGGTTAAAGGAAGAGGACCATGGCAAAGTAATAATAATCGCACAGGTCAATCTAAAAGTTACGCTGCGCTTGCCGCTATTGGTCTGTGGATGGATCGTCATCTTTATACGTCGAGACCTCTCCATGCCTAGAATAGCACGTCAAGCCATTGATTCCGGCCGTCTTTCGTCGATCTTAGACAGTCGTTACAGGTACAGAAGAGAAGAGGAGAAGTCGGAAAGTCTGATAACCAGTCTTGACAAGGGTTATCGTTATACCCAGTAACTGGGTTGTTAAGATCAGATAAGTAGTTGCTCCAAGTAATATATTGGTATTGAGCTGGTTCTAGAGTGGCGGCCGCGTACTGAAAGGCGCAGCGTAGGGATCCCCCCAACAAGGTGGACCGATGACCTGGTGAAGGTTGCGGAAAGCCGATGGATGTGGGCAGCAAAAGACCGGTCAGCGTGGAAAGTCTTGGAGGAGGCTTTTGTCCAGCAGTGGACCTCTATAGGCTGAAGACGAAGAAGAAGAAGCTGATTTTGGTCAAACTGGACCTTGAGATCGACCTAACATAATTTGGAAAATGCTAGGCGGGTGATGAGTTAAGGATTGTTATATTGCAGGTTTTTTTTTTCAAAGAGACAGGGACACTGAACAGTTTTAGGTTACTTGTTTTTCTATGGTTTTACGCAATTTCTCGGCTCCAACGTCCGCGATACTTGTCTTGGAGCGTTTAGTGATGTTGCGAATTTGGTATGTGAGTTTTTAATTTTTAAAGATTACGCTCCGTTGCTATTTGGTAAACCTTGACTTTGGAATTCTAAGCCACTGTCAAAGACCAAGCTGGGCGCTATAGTTAAGGATAGGCAGAATATATGTCGCCGAGCTAGTGCTTTTGTGAAATAAGTAAGATGCCCGTCATTACCGCCTTTATATACCAGTAGTTTCTCGAGGCATTTTCGACTAGACATCACCATCATCATCTCGGCGTTTATCCCAGTCGCATTCGAAGCTTTTTCAGCTTTGGAGTCTGAGGTCCGCCTTTACCAGTCTAACTGCTGATATGGCTAAACTTCGACATTTTCCGTGAAGCGACTGCCGTCTGACCTCCACAACCCGAAGGCGACATCGAAGCATTGCAGCTGACCAATTGTTGGACTTTTTGAGGGCTCCAACAACCCTTTAACGACTGCCACTAGATGTTCGTATGGCAACCGGGACCAACGACTTAACGTGCTTTCCGAGGCACGACCAGACCAGTGCAAATATTCATATTCATGCATACAAACATTTGCACTGTGCGGGGATCGAACCCGCGCCACTTTGCGCAGCGGCCGCGTCCGCTACCGCTACGCCACGGAGGCTGTCCAGTCATTTTCCAGGCATTTTCGACTAGACAGTCGATATGTAAATAATCATTGTGTAAAAATCCCATCGTTCCGACTTGTATTTCAATTCACAAAGACCTTTAAATGCATTACCGCTCCTTATACAGGCTGTGGGGCAGTGCTGGCCCAATGGTATCGGCCTCGACTTACTAGTTGTATGTAGGTCATAGGTTCGAACCCTTTCAGGCGCTTTACTTTGTGTAAAGATTTCGTCACCACTGCTCTCAAAACGATGAAGGAAAACATTGTGAGGAAATATACATATCCAAAGGGATTAAAATACCCTTCCAATATTGATATAACCCAAAGAAACCATGTCCTTGGGTACCCTTTCCGTTACAACCTGTATAGCTGAACTAAAACTCGAACTCGAAAAAAGTCAAACAGCTTTCAAGTGAATCTCCTAAAGTTGGATGATACGGGCGAAATATAAATAAACCGTAAAAAGCCCAGTTCCTGAGGTAAATAAACACGTCATCGGAGAAGGCTGAGCCTCGGTTCGCAATGTGCACCTGTGTACAAACACCCAAACTTGTGAACACTTCAGGACTAAAGTTGAAGGGTGTGTAAACGAAGCGGAAGTGATCGGAGATCTTCGGCCGTGGAGAACGATTTTCAGGTTGGTTGGTTAACTGGTTTGATTTGGGGTTGTGGAGAAAAATACAATATTGATATTATTTATTTATTTATGTACACACAATAAAATACATAAAAATACGACAAAATTAAGATCTGAGTACAAAGGTGCTGCTTATTTCTTAAGAAATTTCTTCCAGCAGATCTGCGAAAGGAGAAGTAAAACAGACAATAAGACAAGTAGACAATAATGTGTAAGAAAAAGAAGGAAATAGAATATGACTATGATAAGTATAAAAGCAATAGGTAATATTAAATATACCTAAAGTAATAATATTAAACATAAAACCAAAAACACAACAATATTACAAAACGAAAACACGAACAAAATAACTTTACTTATATAAATACAAAATACTAAAATATATAAATAGATACAAATAATAAACAAATTCTCACAATATAGAGGAAAGGTAATGCTCTTTTAATCGGCGTTTAAATTTAGAAATAGTGTTTAAATCACGAATGTTAGGTCACGAATGTTAGGCGGGAGTGAATTCCACAATCTTACAGCATGTACAGAGAAGGAATAGGAATAGTAAATCGTTTTATGAGGATGAGATTTAAGGATGGATCTTAGGTGTGTGTCATCATCATCATCATCATCATCTCAGCGTTCATCCCGGTTGCATCCGCGGCTTTCGCGTTGGAGCCCGGGGTCCGCTTTCCTGCACATTCTCCTCCATTTCGCACGATCTTTAGCGTCCTGTGGTAAGAGCTTGTTGGCATGTATGTCATCTCTTACAACGTCAAGCCAGCACTTCTTTGGTCTACCCCGCTTGTTCCGGCCCGGCGGAGGCGCCATGGCAAGACATTTGTTACCCACGTAACATGCCGGTTTCCGTAAGACGTGGCCGTACCAGCGTAGGCGACCCTCCTGCAGTTTGTCTGCAATGTCACGGACACGAAGGCTGCCCCGGATGCGGGAGTTCCTGATGCGGTCTTTCCGCGTAACTCCACACATCCACCGCAGCATATTCATCTCCGTGACACGCAGCTCCTGCTTGTGTCGCTCAAGCACAGGCCACGCCTCACTGCCATACAGGAGAACGGGTCTAATGATGGTTTTATAGACCTGTCCCTTAAGCTTAACCGGCATTTTGGGGTCACAAGTGACACCTGTCACCTCACGCCATTTCGCCCAAGCTGCGGAAATACGTGCCTTGACGTCGCAATCAATGTCGCCGGACGCGTGAAGCACAGACCCCAAGTATTTAAACTGGTCCGTGCGCTCGACCATGTCTCCGCCTATGCGCACAGACATGGGGTCTGTCGTGTTGCTGGACTTAGGTGTTCTTTCGTGTGTTAGGTGGATCTTAGGTGTGTGTCTTAGGTGGTATTACTTTTTTAAATAGGAAAATAACAGATATTACGTTTTTGTGATAGGATTAACACTGGCTAATAAACTAAATACTGGCGAAATTTGTCTATCCTACAAGATTTAGTTTTTTTTAAACATAAATTAGTGCTTAATTGCGATTCCACCTTATCCGTGACGCAGCTAAATTGTTCCAGTTTGACGACACGGTTAGCACAGAGGTTAAGCGAGCATCCGTGTGCAGTTTCTGGCCTGCCATCGGACGCGTCCCCAGGTGGCGGATAGGGGAACGGCCCTCAGATATGGGGGTTACCGGTTTTTCCGGCGTGGACCAAAGCCAGACGCGGGGACCGCTTCTTCGATCATGCGTGCGACGGGTCGGCCACCACCCCAGGTGAGCTGACACGACTCGAACTCTGGGTCGCCGTCGGACAACCGGGGCTCCTCTCTAAGAGGAGCAGGGGGCACCGCTTGCATGCGTGGAAGCGAGTGGGGCTAAGAGGAAGGACACCTCGCTAAAAAACCCTTGGCTGTTGCGTCTTCTTGCACAAGAAGACGCACCCAGCCCGGAGCCTCCCTATGGAGGGACCAATGATTGAATTGGCATTGGAATGATGGGATTGGTAGCGTAGGCTCTGCCGGATTCCCATGACCCCGCCACTAAGGCGACGTCGGTGTGCCGCTGGGGTTTTTAGTGGGTATACCGGGAGGCTATCATATTAAACGTTTATTCAAGATAAAGGATCCTATTTGTAAGTAGTAGTTTATTATTATTCATTATTCCATTTATCTAAAAACATAAATAAACTAAATAATTTTAAGATAATTTTGATACAATTTGTAAGTAGCACATAATATAATAACTAGTGTTATTATAAATAAATAATAATAAATACATTGTTTATTTCTCAGCTGTGTACATGATTTTTTAACATTTTGCTTAATTCTAAATAGTACCTACTGATGTATAATTTGCCTGAACTAGAGCCTGTGCTTCAGACGTAAAAGTGCTTATTATTATTTTTATTTTGCAATAATTTAACAATTAAAGTAGTACGTAAAAATTTTGGACACAACGGGGATGATATAAGTTAATGTAGTGGTAATTATTATCTCTAAAATTTACATACTGTAAGCAGGTCTTCAGTCTGGTCATATGACAAACCTTGCAGATAATTAGAATCAACATTTTTACAGCTAAAATAATTCAAATTATAGATATTTAACACTCTATTTAATCTATTCTAATCGCCCTCACCCAATGAATTGAGGTATTGGTACCCATGTGAGCAATCACGGTCGCTTTACCATACCATAGTCATCCATACTAATATTGTCGTGTAACGACAAGAAAAGACTTTAGAGGGAGACAGTATTTATTAAGTATACAGAAAAGACAAGATGGAAGTATAAAAATGAATAATGTAGATGAATGATTGATGGGTGATGGTGAAGGGCGGCCCCTGGTGGACCGGCGGCAGTTACGGAGAAGCGGCCCTGGCGGACCGGCGACAGCAACAGACGAGCGGCCCTGGCGGACCGGCGACAGCAACAGACGAGCGGCCCTGGTGGACCGGCGACAGCAACGGACGAGCGGCCCTGGTGGACCGGCGACAGCAACGGACGAGCGGCCCTGGTGGACCGGCGACAGCAACGGACGAGCGGCCCTGGTGGACCGGCGACAGCAACGGACGAGCGGCCCTGGTGGACCGGCGACAGCAACGGACGAGCGGCCCTGGTGGACCGGCGGCAGCTGCAGAGGAGCGGCCCTGGTGGACCGGCGGCAGCTGCAGAGGAGCGGCCCTGGTGGACCGGCGGCAGCTGCAGAGGAGCGGCCCTGGTGGACCGGCGGCAGCTGCAGAGGAGCGGCCCTGGTGGACCGGCGGCAGCTACGGAGGAGCGGCCCTGGTGGACCGGCGTCAGCTACAGAAGAACGGCCCTGGTAGACCGGCGGCAGCTACAGAAGAGGGACTGCCCCGGCGTCACAAGGCCGGCAGCAGTCGAGGGCTCCGGCGGCAAAGGGCCAGGCAGCTCCAGGCGAACCAGTTATATAGAGACTGGCACAGCAGGAAACACCCTAGAAGGGCTCTCGAGGCAGCGTTTACTGGAGACCTACTTTTAAGAGGCTTGTTTGGAAGCCAGAGCTCGACTGACCACTGCTCTGCGATGATTCCTAAAGAAACCTCGCAGAACGGTCGGAGGTCGAAATTTAAAATATTCGAAAATATGGACGAGGAACGGTAAATAATTTTACCATAAAAGAGTTCGAATAACAATTATGAAATAAAAATAGCAGACCAACAAGAATTTTGATGAGAAGGTTGTCATAGATACAACATCAACAATGTTGTCAAAAAATGTCAAAATAATGAAAATGTTCTGTAACAATGTAAATATAAATGGTATTAAATTAAAAAGTGCAGTGTTTGATAGGAAAAAGTGATACAGTCCTGCATAGGTACGGCTTCCTACGCTAAGGGGACACTAAGTCGCCGAAACTTAGGCTTAAAGTTGAGGACTGTATCTGTGAATAGAAAAATGAGCCCTAGTGTGGTGGAATATGATCAAAACAGAGCCTCATAGTAATGGAATGCATATAATGGACCGTGGAAATGAATGATACATATATAAGTATGAATATGAGTATAAATAATAAGTGTAAGTATATCTGAATATGTACATAACATTACAATATTATAAATGCGAAAGTAACTCTGTCTGTCTGTCTGTCTGTTACGCTTTTCCGCTTAAACCTCTCAACCGATTTTGATGAAATTTGGCACAGACATTCTTTAGATCCTGAGAAAGAACATAGGCTACCTTTTATCCCGGAAAAAATTGATGTGCCCGAGGGAAATGTAAAAAGCGCGATATAACCGAACTCCACGCGGGCGAAGCCGAGGGCGGAAAGCTAGTTATCTATAAAAGTTCGAGGATTTCAAGTCAAGTTCGAGAGACGGCGTATGCGTCGAAATTGATCTTGTAATTTTAATGAAATACATCGACTGGAGACTACAAGCGACAGAAGTACGGGGAACCGGAGGTCCTACATGGCGGAGACAAACGGGTGTCGTATAGAAACCGGTACTCTGGAACAGATCCCTGGGCATTTCTGGGGAGTACTATTTCATTCTTACACATAGGCAAGATTCGTGCCTATCTACACTTACCTCAAACCAGGCCTACATGGTACCAGTTCAGTAATAAGTACTTAAACATATGGGAATTAAAAATAGCACGCTTGTCTCAAACTTTAACATTTACAAAACACCAACAGTTCGATTTTTAAACGACTTCAAAAAGGAGTTTTTTTTTTTATTCCTGCTACCTCCAACAATAAACTATATTGGAGCCTATTCTCATCAGTTCTCATTCATTCTAGTTCTCACATTGATTCTTCTCGCACTTTCAGCCTTCATACGTGATCTTTCTTTCATTGCATGTCCTCATTCACATCTTTCCTGGGTGGATTGCCCGGCTAATATTCCTATGTATCATAGCTATCTATCTCTGTATCTTTTCTTATGTCTATTTATTTCTTCGGGTGCACTCAATAAGCAGGGAGCCAAAATCTTTATTCATATATTTTTTTTTTTTACATGTATAGGTACTTAATGTATGCTATTTTATATTAATATTCCTTATACTATTCGACATTTCTTATTTTAAATCTTATTAAAAAAACTCTTTTATACATTAATTTTATACTTATTCTAAGGCTTATTCTATTTTACAATACTATTTCTTATGCTATTACACAATTATTTTCCATTAACTTGTATATACAGGAGAGCACCTTATAATTTATTCTTATTTCATTGCTGTATTTAATCTTCATTTTAACATATTGCAAATTATTTTCTTATTCTATTGTACTGCTGTTTTATGCTATGCTATTCCTTAATATAAAAAAGGAGGAGGTTACTCAATTCGACCGTATATATGCTTTTTTTTTTTCTTATGTTATTAGGTATATTTATATTCTTATGTTCGCGAAGTCTGTCATTTATGAACCGCTTTTGGTAATTCTTTTTTTTGGATAGAAGATATTTCCAAGGTATATTCCATAGGATCTGATGATCGAAGAGCAGAGAAATCAAAAGGAACTTTCAAAAATTGTAGGGGCGAGTAGTGCATTTCTTAGAGTAAATGTTTTAAAACACTACAATTTAATAAAGGTTTGGAGTAGATCTAATGATGGAGCCGGGAGACAGTCGAAGGAACTCCTCAACAATTCACAGCAACTACCTTGTGTTAGGGCTTGATTAATTTGTATTGATAAGAACTTTACACCTAGATGGGTTGTGTGTGACTGTCATAAGAGCTCTGACGATGAAGACAAAGGCCAGTTCAGGGAACTCCTCAACAGTTTACAGTAGTTGGACTTGTGTTTGGACTTAATTCTTTACATTCATAAGAAGTTTGCACCCATATGCGTTATAATGTAGGTCTGCAGTAGATTTGTTGATGGAGCCGAGGGACAGTGGAGGGAATTCCTTAACGACTCACAGCAGCTGGCTTGTGTTTGTGCTTGATTCATTTGTATTGATAAGAGTTTTACACCTAAATGTATTGTGATTGTCATTAGGACAAGACGAATGACAGTTAAGGGAACTGCTCAATGGTTTACAGTAGCTACTTTGTGTTTGGACTTAATTCATTTATATTGATGAGAACTTTGCACTATGTAGATATATGGCTTAAAATGATGGTCAGCAGTAAATCTGATGATGAAGATCATAGGCGGTCGAGGGAATTCTTCATAAATTTACAACATTGAAATTTAACATAGGACAACCACTACCTACTCGTCATGCTTAATCAGGAGACTGAATTTAAGTTGAAAGAAAGTATGAGCAATGCTAGACATCGTGTCTAGCATTGCTTATACTTTCAGTTTGTTTCATAGGAATTTTATAGTTATTTAGAAATTAGTTATTTTTCACTTTGTAGTGGTTTTTGGAAGTCGGTTGTTTTTTTTTTGTAAAAAAGTTTTTGCTACCATCTAACCCACTGTGGAAAATTAAGCAAAGTGAGTGAGGATTCCAACTGAGGAACAGCGTATAAAGTTCACTCATCCTCCATAGAAAAGGAAGGATCCTCCGACCAGACTAGTATGGTCTGGCGTGGCGGGCTCTTGTCCACCGGTTGGTGTCATGAAATTATATGCGTGCTGCACAGTAAACTCTTCTTCCGAGATGCAGGATTTGTGTGACGTCAGTACAACGCTTCGTTCGCAAATAGCGTTGTAGGTACCGCTACATTACTCCTCTCTGGCTGAGGGTTCTGTTCGTTCTCGTCGGTATTGGTTCGAGATCGTTTTTCGGTTCGTCGGGATAATTTCGGGATCGGTTCGGTCGGATAGGTCCACTGCTGGACAACGGCCTCCCTCAAGGCTTTCCAAGATGACCGGCCTTGAGCTGCCCATCGGCTTCGTGCGACCTTCCCCTGGTCATCGATTCACCTTGTTGGGGGCCTCAATAGTGCACCGCCCACTGCCACTTAATTTTAGCGACTCGAAGAGCAATATCGATGACTTTGGTTCTTCTGCGGATCTCCTTATTTCTGATTCGATCGCGCAGAGAAACTCCGAGCATAGCTCTTTCCATTGCCCTTTGTGTGACTCTGAGCCTTCGTATAATGCCCATTTTGAGCGACCACGTTTCAGCTCCGTAAGTCATCACACTGGTCAAAGACTTTAGAAACTGTGGTATCTTGGACGATGAGAAGATGTAGCGTAGCTTCCCGAAAGCTGCCCGGCCGAGCCGGATTCGACGAGACACCTCTTTCTCGAAGTTGGAACTACCTAGTTCTAATACTGACAACTCATTCTAAGCTCATTTCTTCGAATATTTTTCACTGTGACATTTTTACAGGACCGCTTGGCTACAGGCTAGCATCCCTTTAAATAACACCCACGGGCATGCGAAATCTACAAGAGTACTGCAAGGGGCGCGATGGGCCCGCGTGTGACGAAACAGAAAACCTATAATTTATTTCCACATGTACTTTAAGAAATACCAAATCCGTTTACGTAAACACGCTCGAAAAGTTTGGGAACTCAAACACGCATCGAATATGCGAAGGAGCACCAAAGTTTCTACAGACAAGCGAACTCTTTGAGTTGTTTCAGATATATTGCCTAAGTACGCTTGTGAAGTTCGCCTATACTGCGATTATCCGGGCGACGTGCTAATGTACCTACAGGGTGTTTTAAACGATTTTTTCCAGAATTTTGTACTACATAATCTATACTAATATATAAAGCTGAAGAGTTTGTTTGTTTGTTTGCTTGAACGCGCTAATCTCAGGATCTACTGGTCCTATTTGAAAAATTCTTCTTGCTTTGGATAGCCCACTAATCCAGGAAGGCTTTAGGCTATATAACATCATGCTGCGACCAATAGGAGCGGAGCATATAAAAAAAACATATCGACACCAACGCGGGTGAAACAGCGAGACGCAGCTAGTCAACCTATAATGTTCCCACTCCTGGGTCACAGGCCTCCTCTCGGTGTGAGAGAGTGAGCCGTAATCTACCCCGCGGGCCCAGTGCGGCTAGGTAGATGTCTCATGTCTTCGATTTCTTTGCTTCTAGGATATGCCGGTTACCTCAATATGCTTCACCGTTTTAAGGGCTGCGGTAATGAAATTATTAACTCAAAGTAAAGCGCTTGACGGGGTTCGAATATGTGACCTACAACTTTTAAGTCGTAGCTGTAACCACTAGGTCACCAGTGGGCTTTGGAGTTAGGAATTTGTAACACCTATCTTCATTTAAAAGAGTTTTTGCACTTTTATCTCTTTAGAGATCTAGAACAGACCGTCTTATAGATAGTTCAAAAGTGTCTGTAAATGATTTAATTTAAATAAATTCTTAAAGTTTAAGTTTGAAATACTAATAAACATCTAATTTATGTCGCTTGCAGAGCTCTCTTTCAAAATTAAATGAATTTTAATTTTATGATATTTTAGGGGTGTATGACTTGATATAAATTAAAATAATATTTTACTGAAACTATATTTTACTTTTACCTAATACAATGTTATGAGAAATATCAGAAGGATTACAAGTGTACGACCATACTGGGTCTCCGGAACCGACAGGCGTGGCTCGCCGCTATTCGGCTCGCCCTCCGGACGATTTGCCTGCATAGGCATTTCGCACGTCCCTACACTCAACCCAAACTTAAAAAAAAAAAAATGGATACCGCTGGGTGCGGGAGGCGCGGGACCGGTCGTCGTGGAGATCCTTGGGGGAGCTATGTCCAGCAGTGGCCGTTTTTCGGCTGAAATGATGTTGATGAATCATGAAGGCTAATTTCTGCCATGGCTGCGGGTTGGTCTAAAGAGATACTGCGGCTTCTGGTTCATAGGCTAGTGAAGAAACAGAGGTGGGTTTTAGTTAGATAGACTTCGACACGCCCTAACACTCTGTCCAGAGAGGTATGATTGCCTATCCAAAATAAGGGCTGATTTTTCCAACCGAATACAATTTTATCTGAAAAATAATTTAAAATCTTTGACAGTTCTTCCATACAATATCTGTCAGAAGTCAATTTCATTCGTCGAATAAAAGTAATCTCTGGATTGAAAAAGTCCGCTTACTCATTAATTTTGTGCCCGTGAATCTTTGGAAAGGTATTTTTTTTCAATTTTCCTTATTTTCTTATAAAATCTACTGAACAGCTGGAGATGTAAATTACTTCTAATTTGTTTCTAGATATTTATTTGCATATCTTCTATTTTGTCCGTCATTTAGATTATAGAAAAATAATGGATACGTATATTTTATCAAATCAATAAAAAAATATAAACATAAAACGCATCAAAGATCAGGACTGGGCGCTGGTGACGTCACTCCTCGCTAAAACGTGTAGGAGTTACGTCACGCGAGTTTTCAGCTCACTGTATCGTCTTAATTTTTTGTTTATATGAAAAAATAAAAAATACGTGTCTAGTTTTTTTCTGGAACCCTGACTGACGGACTAATTCGTTTTATTTAGTCAACTAAGTACCATATTATAATTTAAGTGACTTCAAGGCCACGAGCGGAAGGCTCAAAATAAACTAGTGCGCTTTACCATCAAATATTGCATCACTGCTTCCTATCAGGCGGGATTTCGGTCAAATACTACTTTATAACAAAAGAAAAAAGAAACCAGTAATCAATAAGTAACAAATCCATTTATAAAAGTCACTTTTTCCACTAACAGTGATACACGAGGCATCTTCTGACAATTAATCCCCGGATATTTTTGTTGCTGTCTGTGCGTGATTGATAATAGGCACTTTTGCTGGACCCACTATTATGATTAATGGGGTTTCTTCGAAATTGATACTCTTCCGACCGATATGATCCGGAAATAAACTTATCTCTTGTGTATTGTGTCTGTGTAGAGTGTACTGAGCCTTCGAGGTTCTCAGGTAACAAATTGCTGCGACGTAAAAAGGTGTGTAGGGGCTGCTAAGGGATGCGGTGTTAGATTCATGTTGACTGGAAGCTTTGTTTCTTATAACATAATAATATATCTAATGTGTTTTTTTTACATATTATAAACCAGCGCTTGACCGCAATCCTGCCTGATGGTAAGCAGTGACGCAATCGTTGATGGTAAAGCGCACTAGTTTATTAAGAGCCCATTCACTCTAGCCTTGAAGACACTCAAATTGTAGTCCGACGGAAACACCGCCGCTGGCAAATTGTTCCAGTCCCTCGATGTACGCGGTATTACAGAGACTTTGGTCCTTATAATGTTCCGAACGATATTTGTACAACTCGCGCGAGTTAACTGTGCACCTCGGTCTGTGACGTCATGCGGCCGGTACCGTTTGTAAAAAATGAGAATTATGTAAAAAAAAATATAAATAACATTTTTTTTAATGTCAATAAAAGGTCATGTTACCTAATGATAAAGCGTCATCATCATCAGCCCCCACTCGTCCACTGCTGGACATAGGCCTCCTTCATGGCACGCCAACAAGCTCGATTCCGAGCAGCTCTTCGCCAGCCACTACCAGCCACCTTTTTGATGTCGTCGTTCCATCTCGCCCAAGGGCGTCCCACGCTACGTTTGCCGAGACGCGGTCTCCAGAGGACTCGTCTACCCCAACGGTTGTCGGTCCTGCGGCATATGTGACCAGCCCATTGCGACTTCAGCTTGCTCATCCTCTCAGCTATGTCGGTGACTCTGGTCCTCTGTCGGATCACCTCATTTCTGATGCGGTCCTTCAGAGAGACGCCCAATATAGCCCGCTCCATTGCTCGCTGAGCGACTTTAAACTTCGATGCTCAAAAAGCGTCATAATACTAGATAATTTTACTTATGACGTTTTGCAATTAAATTGATACATATGGACTGAGATATGATGATGATGTAACCAACAGGCGAAAATGTAAAAAAACAAAAACAAACTTAATGAAAAAAAACTTAACAAAACAAATACTCCACAGAAACAGTAATAACAACAGAGGATTTAAACTGTATTTAGACAATTGTAACAATGTTGCTATCGCTACTCATCGCGTACGGCGAATGTGGCGCGTCGCGCGGGGAAGCGGGAGAGGGTTCGCATTCCAGCGAGGTGCACAGGTAACTCGCGCGAGTGTTGTCACCGTCACGAAAGGTGTGGTGTGATGTATCGAACCGATTTCTACAAAATACTTTTTACAATTATACTTTGCAGTAAGCAAATTAGAATTTCTATAAATAAAATAAGTGGCTGTAGATTTAAAAGTTTGTAAATGCACCCACGATACAGGAGAAGTTCATAGTGTGGGGCAACCTTTCTTATTTTATTTTTTAAATAAAATATATTCGCTGCATAAACTTCGTATTCGTTTTCATAATAAGATAAGGCTCGTGTTGACGCAGCCGTCGACACGCTTGACGACAGCCGACACGTGTGCTGGTTTGTGAACTTAACATCTTACTTTAGGGCTAGCTCAATCTGTGTGATTTGTCCGTATATATTTATTTAATCATTTATTATATTAGCCCACATACAAGACTCTGCTCCCACCCGGCAAAAAGAATATTATTTAAATATGGACTTTAAATAAAATTTACACTAGCTAGCTGCGCCTCGCGGTTTCACCCGCGTATGTTTCGATATGTTTTTTTATATGCTCCTATTGGTCGTAGCGTGATGTTATAGCCTTAAACCCTTCTGGTTTAATGGGCTATCCACCGCAAAAAGATTTTTTCAAATTGGGCCAGCAGTTCCTGAGATTAGTGCGTTCAAACAATCAAACAAACTCTTCAGCTTTATACATTAGTATAGATTAGCATCATAAATTACCAGTTCCACCAATTTCGCTTACAGCGAGCTTACCGCCGTCAGATTGCAATGTAGTTGACACCTCGCTGGCCGCACGTTGTAGACGAGCGGTCGGTGCGGTGTCCGCGCACTCAATGCTAGCAGTCGCCGTGGCGTCACCGCTCAGTCGGTTGCTTTCAGCGAGCTTACCGCCGCCAGACTACTCGGTAGTTGACGCCTCGCTGGCCGCACGTTGTAGACGAGCGGTCGGTGCGGTGTCCGTGCGCTCAATGCTAGCAGTCGCCGCGGCGTCACCGCTCAGTCGGTTGCTTTCAGCGAGCTTACCGCCGCCAGACTACTCGGTAGTTGACGCCTCGCTGGCCGCACGTTGTAGACGAGCGGTCGGTGAGGTGTCCGCGCGCTCAATGCTAGCAGTCGCCGCGGCGTCACCGCTCAGTCGGTTGCTTTCAGCGAGCTTACCGCCGTCAGACTACTCAGTAGTTGACGCCTCGCTGGTCGCACCTTGTAGACGAGCGGTCGGTGCGGTGTCCGCGCGCTTAATGCTAGCAGTCGCCGCGGCGTCACCGCTCAGTCGGTTGCTTTCAGCGAGCTTACCGCCGTCAGACTACTCGGTAGTTGACGCCTCGCTGGCCGCACGTTGTAGAAGAGCGGTCGGTGCAGTGTCCGCGCGCTCAATGCTAGCAGACGCCGCTCAGTCGGGTGCTTTCAGCATTTTATGCACCCAAAATCTTCATGTGTTATTTCTTGAAATTCTCTCTTCATTATCAAGTGCAATAGCAACAATTGCTAGTTCAAGCGTTGTGAGTTGGGAACTGTGTCTATCGCGAAAAGCGAGATCGGTCGGCGGCGGGTGGATATCTGGCCGTCTGCTAGCTGTCGCCGCATGGAGTGCTGGGTGCCTGCTAGCTATCACCGCGTGGAATGCGAGCAGTCGTCTTAGTTTAGGGCGGTGTTGGTTCTGTGCGTGTGTATGTGGAACTGTGCTATGACCTTTATTTGAAATAAATGATTTGACGGCAGCCTTTGACACTCATTGACAGCTGCAGTTGCAGTCAGTTGACGCGAATCGCTCGTGTGTATGAGCATTTCGTATGGTCAGTATAAAAAATATAACATTTTAATACCTACGATACGTCGCTTTTAACAACTGCCTGTAGCGCCAGTTAGTAACTGTCATTACTTCGAGCAAAACATACTGACTTCAATTTGATCCTCTGCGAAAAGTGTTTAAGCTGTTAATATGGTGTAGCCAAGTATTTGTTCATTATGTCTCTTTCCAACACGCTTTTAATGAGTTTTGTGGTTATTATACGATCTAAAATCTTGTTGATTGATTTCTTGTGAAGTGTGTGTTATTATTGTTGGTAATCAACTTGTAGAAAGCACAAAATTGAAGTTAAGACTTTGAGGAATTTGTAAAGTGTGTTAAGAAATATTTGGATAATTTAATATTGCGATATTCAACGAGTTTGGGATATTTACGAGCGCATGATAGTAGTAATTTAGACTACTAGGATTAAGTATATCCAGCTTTCACCGGCTTATTTTGTTTATAGGAAAAAAATGAAATTATCTAATGAGCAAGGGAGGTCAGAGGCTCTGGGTGGAGCGGAAGGGTTTGTAAGATTTTTACAGAATGAAACTAACCCATGTTCCTATTTGCCCTGGTAAATTCGTTCAGAGGCTTGAAGGAATTTCTATGTTGGTAAGTGTGAATATCAGTCTGTGGTTCTTTTCAAATATCTTTGTATTATGTTTACTCTATCTTATGTGTGGTCCCTGAAATAAATTTAGTTAAACTTTTATTATTTAAAATGCAGAGACACTAGGTGACCCGTGCGAAGTATTCGTACGGTATTTGAATATTTGCACTGGTCTGGTCGTGCCTCGGAAAGCACGTTAAGCCGTTGGTCCCGGTTGCCATACGAACATCTAATGGCAGTTGATACGGGTTGTTAGAGCCCTCAAAAGTCCAACAATTGGTCTAACTGCTAGGTATGCTTCGATATCGCCTTCGGGTTGTGGAGGTCAGACGGCAGTTGCTTTACGGAAAATATCGAAGCTTAGCCAAATCAGCAATTAGACTGGGAAAGCAGACCCCAGACTCCAAAGTTAAAAAAGCTTCGGATGCGACTGGGATTAACGCTGAGATGATGATAATGACCCATAAACTAAATCAAAACCGGAGCATTTAAAATGTACAGCTCTGTTATGCAGTTACCGACTTAGGCGCCCTTGTTGCTTTTATATTTGTCTGTCTGATAGGGGGTCCACTATACAATTAATATAAGATAGCCCTTCTTTTTGGGTGGGCATCTCCCGCTCTGGGCGGAGTGAAAGGGTATGTCAGGCTTTTACTGACTAAAACCAACCCATGGTCCTTCGTGTGTGTGTCGTATGGCGACTTTCCACCCTTACGTTGTTGACACCACTACGATCCGGACGTAGCGTTTTGCTTCTTCTTTTATACCGCGTACATCGAGGGACTGGAACAATTTACCGGCGGCGGTGTTTCCGTCACACTACAATTTGAGTGAACAACGATCGCATCACTGCTTTCCATCAGGCGGGATTGCGGTCAAGCGCTAGTTTATAAAGTATTTAAAAAAAAAGAATAATAACCTGTAGGCCAGGGCCACGGTTTCTTATTGTAAAACTACAAAGAAAGTTCCTATAAACTATGGATTTCAAATGCGAACGCTTGCCTTAAAAGTACCTTCTAGCAATGTGTTTATTTCTTTTTTTTTTTTAATTACAAGTTTTTTTTAACTTAAACAAAGCACAAAAATAAAATAAAATATTCTTTTTTCAGCTATAGCCTGACGCATTTTAATCTCTACTGTCCCGTCTGTAAACACTCGAGCATCACAGAGAGGGAGCTTCCCACACAAAGACCCCTGTTTACTCTGCTAATTGAATTCATTGTAGCACAAATTATGTGTAACTGTCTCATTTGTGCTCGTTTCAAAGAATTATCTTTTAAGCTCAAGATTAGACAAAGGATTGTTTGATTGGATTAGAATATTGTGGGGCTCTTAATAACTGAGTTTATGGGGTTTGTAAGGGAATTTGTGTTGGTTTCCCATTTTATTTTACAGCTGAATGAACTGTGACAAATAAAACTATGGTACTTTGTAAATGTTTTTTCTTAAATATATAGAGGAACGACCTTCACCCAGCTTTTTATTAGATCATCATCATCTCAGCGTTTATCCCAGTCGCATCCGAAGCATTTTCAGCTTTGGAGTCTGCTTTACCAGTCTAACTGCTGATTTTGGCTAAACTTCGATATTTTCCGTGAAGCGACTGCCGTTTGACCTCCACAACCCGAAGGCGAAGCATTGCAGTTAGACGTATTGTTGAACTTTTGAGGGCTCCAACAACCCGTAACGACTGCCATTAAATGTTCGTATGGCAACCAGGATCAACGGCTTAAGGTGCTTTCCGAGGCACGACCAGACCAGTGCAAATATTCGTATTCATGCATACAAATATTTGCACTGCGCGGAGATCGAAACCGCGCCTCCTTGCGCAGCGGCCGCGTTCGCTACTGCTACGACACGGAGGCTGTCGAGCTGTTTATTGGATGAAACGTATTTTATATAAATCGTGGGTGGTTTGGCTAAGAAAATCTTGTCTAAACAATTATTAAAGAAAATATGAAAAATGACTTTTCACCCAAAATATTGTACTTTTCAATTTTTTTTTTTCTTTATATGTTTTATGCTTTACTTCATAAAACCGGTGCAGGTTATTTAGCTCGGGCTCATTGGAACATTCAAGCGAGTTTAAACTATGGTTTCGAATAGGTAATTGATCAGGATTTTTGTTTAGAAAAGGTTAGTTCTATTAGGTTTTTATTTTATTTTATTTCTCAAAACAGTTTTGGTGTTTTTAAACAATATTGTTTAAAAACACTTTTTACCAAACTTTACGTTTGTTGACGAGGGATGATATGTAAAGATGTTCTATCAATATAAACGTAAATCAATCATATCATTTTTTGATCCCTCACATTTCAGGCCTGCGTGCGGTGAGCAGTGGGCATCTCGCCGCCCGGTAAGGACCAGGCCTAAGTCGATGGCGCGTCGTGTTTCACGCGCGCCGCAAAGAGATGTTAACACATCGTGACGGGGTCCACGAAGACCGATGCCTCCTGGTCCAGGGTCAGGGTTGCGGGTTGTTTAAAAAAGAAATCGTGGCCCTGACGCAGGCAAGTGAAGAAACACGGATAGGTTTTAGTCAGTAACAGTCTGACACGCCCTTCCGTTTCGTCCAGAGCGGGAGAGGTCATTTGATGATTTCCCATCCCAAAAAAAACCCTCGCATTTAACTCAGGGTCTCGTCTGGTCCCTCATAGTAACAGTACCATAGCAGTAGTTCATGGTCATCATCATCATCCTAGACTTTATCCCGGTTGGAGCCCGAGGTAAGCTTTCCTGCTCAATCTCCTCCATTTTGCGAGATCTTTAGCAACCTGTGGTAAGAGATTGTTGGCACGCATGTCATCTCTTACAATGTCAAACCAGCGGATCATGGAAATACTACATAAAACAGAGTTTTCTTTCTAGGAACGATTTATTCCTTCGGCGTAACCCATCTTTTAATTCAACTCATAATATCCGTGCCCTAAAAGCACTGCAACCTTCCAATTCAAACACAAACAAGACATAAAAACACCGCGGTCCAATACTATAAGTAAACAATACCAGTCGGCATAATAAGTTTTCTAAGAAACACAATAACCCTGGAGTTTTGGGCCGATTGCCTTCGAACATATTGACCCACTCGCGCGGTTTTCAGCGCTGTAGCCGCTTAAACAATAAAATATAATTATATAGTTTTTTTTTTATGTTGGACGCCGCTGACCTGTATTAAATTTCATAAGTGAAACGAAGAAGGATTATTTTGTCAATTTTAGTGCGCGTGAGAAACTTTTTGGTGGAGATATTGCGAATGTAAAATTTTCCAACAGCATCTCCATAATGGCTAAGCAACATAATCCCATCTTCGATGTGTAAGATGTCATAGCCGAGTGAAGAGTGTTATAAATAAATGAAAATCTCTTATATAAAATTTTCCTGTCACAGTGTTTGTCTTTGAACTCCTCCAAAACGGCTGAACCGATTTTAATGAAATTTTGTATATACATTCGTTAGGCATGACAATAGGTTATTATCTATTTTTTATGTAAAAATTGACGAAATGAAAAGGTTGATGATGAAGATGTAAATGAAAGTAAAAAGAATTATTTAAACTAAGAATTAAACTTAATTACTGGGATAAGTAATTAAGAATAAGTACGTTATCACTATGTGAAGTGTGGAATGTGTGTGATGAGGTTGTATAAATTATAAATAAAATTGATTTTGGTGTGTGATATATGGAAGTTTTATAGTTGTTGCCTTTCCTGAGCTTGCGTCAATCATTGAAAAGTGAAAGTCTATACTAACGAAATAAAAGTAATGTAATGAGAGTCTGTAATAAAAACTAAGTAATTACTTTGGTTCAGAAAACCTTCAAGACTCGGAAACCATATTGTAACTGCTCGTCCCTCCGTCATACATATTCAAGGACAAGACGGACATCGGAACGTGCGTTGGTGGACCCACCATTATACCCCTAAATGTATATTTGATGATGTACTCAACAACTTTCAACATAGGGGTGGTAAACATTTGAAAATTGGTATTTCTTTTCTTTTTTTTTTATACGGACAAATCACACAGATTGAGCTAGCCCCAAAGTAAGTTCGAGACTTGTGTTATGGGATACTAACTCATCGATACTATATTTTATAATAGATACATATATAGGTAAACATCCAGGACCCAAGCCAACCAGGAAAAGATCGTTTTCCATCATGACCTGGTCGGGGATCGAACCCGGGGCCTCCACGTCGCAGGCAGGCGTGTTGACCGCTGCGCCACGGAGGACGTTTAAATTTCTTCTTTCTTACTTTATTTTTTGGCTTCGCACGGTTTGTGCATTTAGCCAATGTCACGTAATTATGAATTATTCATGTCGAAAAAGACGGCCGCGTGACCCGTCTTACGAGGGAGGTTTGGGTCAAAGTCATGATGTGTCCACTATGCTGCGATATTTCGCTGTTCTTTATGAATTATTTACTAAATGCACTTTTGGAAACAATGTTGCGGGAAATATCACGCTTGCATTACAAGAATGTCATATTATGTGGTGATTTTAACATAGAAGTCCTTAAACAGAATAGATTAAGTAATGAATTTGAATGTCTATTAAATGGCTATAATCTAAAGCTGGCAATAAAACAACCCACTCGTATGGCTAGCCTGACATGTATAGATAATTTTGCTCATAATTTCAATAAAACATGTAAGACTGATGTTATGGAATTTGCATTATCTGACCATACAGCACAGCTTCTTCATTGTCCCGTACAGACATTATACGCTTTAAACTACTGGTACATGACAAGAAGAGACTATAACAATGACAATTTAGCAAAATTTAAAAATTATATTAGTAATCTTTCTTTTTCGGAAACTTATGAAACAATTGATCCCAATATTGCTTATGACAAATTCATTGACATATTCCAATTAATATACAATTTATGCTTTCCAAAAAGACTTATCAAAATTGACTTAATAAAAAAACCAAAATGGTTGTCTCATGGAATAAAAGTGTGCAGTAGAAAAAAAAGAAAACTTTTATGGCAGTGTAGATTAAACCCAAATAATCAAAATAAAACTAGTTTTAAAAGCTACTCCAAATTGTTTAAAAAGATAATACATTTAACGCAAAAGGCACAAAATAATTATTTTATAAAAACATCGAAAAACAAATCAAAAGGTACATGGCAAATAATTAATCGTGCTAAACATAATTTACCCAAAGAAAACATACAAAAAATTAAACTAGATAATCGCATATTAACATGTCCCCGTCAAATGTCGGAGGCGTTTAATGACTATTTCATTAACAAAATCCAACCACAACTACACGTTGCCAGTAATCCCAAATGTTTAAATTTAGACTGGAATGACAAAACTATGTTCATGGCACCAAGTGTACCGCCAGATATACACAAAATTATAATGTCATTAAATAATACAGGCAGCGTGGGCTATGATGATATCGCCACCAAAGCAATAAAATATGTAGCAGCGGAAATATGTGGACATCTAAGTCATATCTTAAATTTAAGTATAAGCGCGGGTGTCTATCCGTCTGCATTAAAAACATCGATAGTAAAACCTCTCTTCAAGAAAGAAAATAGAGATTTAATGGAAAACTACCGCCCTATCGCACTTATTCCAGTCATATCAAAAATATTTGAGAAATATATATATAAAGAACTCACAGAATTCGTCAAAAAAAGTGATATTTTATGTGATGAACAAAAGGGCTTTCGACAACATAACACTACCAATATGGCTGTATATGACTTTTTGTATAATGTTATTAACAATGTTGATAATCGAAATCCAGTCTGTGGCATATTCTGTGATATGACCCAGGCTTTTGACCATGTACATTATGACACACTATTAAGAAAGTTGGACGCTTATGGCATAAGAGGCAATGTCCTTAACCTAATCGAATCATATTTAAGACATAGAAAACAAATTACTGAAATAAGACATATTGATACCGAAAAGAAAAAAGAAGAAATTTATCGATCGTCAGAGCGTGAAGTGAAATATGGAGTACCGCAGGGAAGTGTGCTGGGACCATTTATTTTTATATTATATATTAATGACTTGCCTAAATGCATTAAAGAACCGGTGACCCTATTTGCGGACGATAGTAGTTTGACGATACCTTGTAAAAGTGTAGAGACGTATGAGAATAATATTAATAATTGCTTAAAGTCAGCTGTACAATGGATGCAGGTAAACAATTTGAAAATAAACTTAAAGAAAACGAAAGCTATACATTTTACGCAACGGTTACCTAGCATGAATCTAAATATACAATACTGCAATGAAACTATAGAAGAAGTTAATGCTACAAAATTTCTTGGCCTCCAGATTGATAAAAATCTTAACTGGAAAGCACATATTGAGATGTTATGTAAAAAACTCAGTATATCCGCATATGCCTTACACATGCTTTCATTTTCCTTATATAAGGATGCTTTACTTACAGCGTACTATGGTTTAGCAGAATCCCATTTACGCTATGGGCTAATATTTTGGGGCAACTCAACGGAAAAAGAAACAGCATTCAAGTCTCAAAAGAGATGTTTACGGGCGATGTTTAAACTTGAGAAGACGGATAGCTGCATGCCCTATTTTAAAAATTACAAAATTTTGACTTTGCCGTGCTTGTACATTTTAGAAGTTGCTGTGTTTGTTAAGTCGAATGCAAATTACTATAAGCATCTAGCCGACATATTCCCACGTAATAGACGTGACAATGCTCAACTTTGTCTCCAATCCGCTAAGACGAGCCTCATGCGCAAAAGCATATATTGTATGGGTCCAGTCATCTATAATAAAGTACCCAAAAGTTGGAGAGAACTACCTCTATCAATGTATAAGAACAAACTTCGTACTTTTTTGACCGCCAGAGCATATTATAGTATTAATGAGTTCCTTAATGAAAAAAATTTTTTTTTACATAATTACTAATTGGATTCATTTTGACTGACTAATATAATAATAATATTGATTTAATTGATAATTTTATAATACATTAGTAAATAAGTACCTATGACAATTTCTAATATCGTGATAATATTTTTTTTTTTTAAATTGTATAACTCTATTATTTTGCACGTCATATAGTGACAAACATGTTGAGCTTAACATAATTATTTACTACCTTGTATGCACTTTTTATGTATGTACACACACATGTTTATGCAAATAAAATCTTATCTTATCTTACTACATAAATCACGCACTTTTTTTTAGTAAACAACACTATAGATAATTTTAAAAGTCCAATGAAAAACGAGCGTGAAAATCAGCTTGAACTTCCCGACAAAAAAAAATTTTGTATTTAATTATTGAAGTTTTGAAAAAAAAAATGTCTGTTTCTTCTCCTGATATACCTACAAAAGGCAGTCGGATTGAAACTTTTTAAACCTAAATTAACTAATACATGACCAAAATCCTATAAGGAGCTGTCAATCCATGGATTTAATAGAGCGTTATTAAAATGGCTTAAAAAAGAAAAAAGCATTCTATTCTGTGAAGAAATATTTAAATTTTAGAGATTTACACTGACATGTTACTAATATAATTTGACGAATACCTACTTGAAATCTATTTAGATTTCAACAAAAATATATAAATAAAGTAAACATAATTAAATATAATGATATATATTTATTTAATTATTTTTATTTTATCTTTCGGCAGTCGCTTCACGGAAAATACGAAAAGCGGATCGGACCCCAAAGCTGAAAAGCTTCAGATGCGATTGGAATTAACGCTGAGATAATGATGATGATTTTATTTTATCTTTATTTATGTAATTGATGTAATCATTTTGTATATCCAGTGTTAGCCAATTGTTTAATAAACTATTTACCCGACCATCATTCTGTAATCAAATCATTTAATTTCAATAAAGTCTCAGTTTCCTCACGACGCTTCCATCACGTTTTAAGTGAAATAAAATTTGAATATGTACCTATAATATCCATATTTACTTGTTTTACTATTATTTTACACAAGTATTAACTTTAATCTAATGGAAATTAAGTTGACTTCAGCATGCCTAGTACAACTATTTAAAAAGTTAAATATATTTTTTTAAATTTGTAAACTGAACTTTCTTATGTACTAATTAAACTTATTTTTCTATAAATTCATATTTGCTGACATTTATTTTTGTGATAAGTCGCAATGTTTTATATTACATATTTGTTGCATAAATGTACTTGCCTAGATTTGAGCCACACATTCGTGGTTGACAGGCGAGTCTTTAACCATTTTCATTTCAGTATTTTGGGATCAATATCACGATCTCTTAGAAGCCACCTCGAAGTAACTTCGTGGAACCAACCCTATTCCAAAAGAATCCGCAGTCATTTAAGACGGTTTATATTCACGACAGACTTTATATCGGAGGGTGCAATGTGTTTTAAATTCGAGCTACATGTATATTTATATTTTGTGTAGATTAACATATCTTTTTGAACTATTGGGCGGCTTATCGCCCAGTGGTCTGCAATAATAGTTTTCGAAAGTTTTATTAAAGGATCCAAAGAAATCAAATCATTTATTGGTTTGCAAATATGGGTGTTTAGTACATACTTGTTTAGTTTTAAAAGACCTCTATGCTCTGCCGCCGTACGGTCATGCAAAACAATATGCATGCATGGAAGAGCGTTTTTGAGATTGCTAATTTCATAGATAGATATTTCGGTAAGTGGTTGACGACAGTCAGCTAACTGAATGGCACCCTAATCAAGTACTCTGGATCATTTTGAAGCATATTGCTGATGCATTGCTCTTTACATACGAAAAATGCTCAACTACGTAAAAAACGCAAAGAGTGTGCTTAAACTGTCAAAATGAAACCCATAGTGGGTTATAAGTGAAATGGACTCAACGTGATTTTTTTTAGTGGAATCTCGATAATTGGTGTCTACTAGAAGGCAATACTGAATTGGATTATCTAAAACGAATTACAGGTTTTTTTTTTCAAGAATCCAGATTTACGAAATGAGAATTACTGCTCTTCCCATTTCATTCGCAAATTTTCAATTTTGTATAAAATCTTGGAAAGTACTGATTCAAATATTATACTCATCAGCTGCCTAGCCTTTTCTCATCTAGTGTGTTGGGGTCAGCTTCCAGTCTAACCGGCTAAAGTTTAATACCAATATTTAAAATGGAGCTACTGCTTATCTGACCTCTACAACCCAGTTACTGGGTAATACGATACCCCTTGGTAAGACTGGTGGTCAGACATTCGGGATTCTGACTACTCGTAATGACTGTCGAAGATCTATGAGTGACAGTCGGGACAAATGACTTCGATGGAAGCCCATAACATCGGCTACCGGCAGAAGTTGGTTACGATGCACCAAATGTTGTTGTGTCGGGAGTTTGGTCGTGGAGGGTCTGCAGATCAATTTCCCTAACAAACAAAACACCAGCCTCTCAAGTATGAGTGCGCGGGTTCCATTCCAGGTTAGGCAAGTACCAATGTAACTATTCTAAATTTATATGTATGTGTGGTTGTATGTTAAAGGTTGTCTGTAAAAGATATCTCTTAGCGATAAGACCGCCCATTGTGTCACCCTTCTTGAGGAAACCTGGACTTTAAGCCTAAAATCACCAATCCGCATTGAGCAAGCGTGGCGATTACGCTCAATCCTTCTTTGTATGAGAGGAGGCCAGAGCCCAGCAGTGGGACGATAAAAAGGTTGATGATGATGATACGATTCATTGTATTTTTTCTTCACGAATTTTCTATTTTTGCTTTAGCCATGGCATTCATTTTTATAGGTCTACTTATCTACCGGATCAAATCTAATTACTTAGCTTTCGCAGATGATGATTTTTGATATTCCAATTCGAAAAACTACACACACCAAAAAATAAAAAAAAAGCACAACCAAAACGAGTAAAAATCATTTTTATTATTATGTTATCGTTTTTTGAAAGAAAGAAACACGCGTTTATTGGCATTACAGCAAACTAACCCCTTCAAAAAAACCTCAAAAATATAAACCAAAAATATAAAAAAAGGGCTTCAACTCAGCATGATCAGCAGTTCAGCGTAATGTTCCAATGTCGATCTCGTAGACACACGTAGACACACGCCAGTCTTTCGCTCCAGCGCTTGCTAATTTGATTTGAACCTCTCTCTCGGACAAAAATACCTCTTCTCATTATTTCCTGGCACCTACAAACCCTCAATTTCGCAACAATGAGACCGTGTACACATTCCTTTGAGACAAGCATTCTCACGTCACCGGTACACGCCGGCCTGATGGCGGTAAGCGGCGGGCGTCCGGCGGCAGCCATCAGGCCCACTTAGTGCTGACGAGGGAACAATGTGACATGTCGATGGACGAGGCTTCCGAATGCTTCCGAGCTTAACTTCGGCTTTCAAGAAAGGTATTTTACCTACCGGCTTGATTTTAAATGCGAGGAATTATTTTTATTCATGCCATTAATAAGACAATTATTAATTTAAACATGACTTAATTCAGCCATCAACTTTACATCATCGGGCGACCCGTCGTACGACGAGTACCCCTTAAAGAACAAAACGCAAGAAGTTTTTCCATTCCCCCGTCAGTATACTTTTGCTCTCTCTCCGTAACCCTGGCTTGTGAATAACGTTAAGCAACCGAAGTCCAACACCGCCACCGGCCGGTGAACTTACGGTCAAGTCTATAGCGCTAAGTGAACATCTGGTGGAAACCTTCATCCATTCCAGCACACCAGTTCCACAACATTCCAGTATATCGACTGAAACCCCTGTAAGTCCAACCTTTTCATTATTTGGGAGTGCTTGCTCGCGGTTTCTCTCCGTATTTCAATTTCAATATATCTAACGTGCGCCTATTCTACAGTCTATATATCGAGGGAATGTAAACCAAAACATTTTTTGGTTACACCTTAACCTTTACATTGTTGATACTGCTAGGATCCGGACGAAGCGTTTGGCCTCGTCTTCTACGTATATCGTGTACATCCAAGGACTGCAACAATTTGCCTATAGTGGTTTTCCTGTCAGAATGCAATATAAGTGTCTTGTATTATATAAAGCGCTGGTGTCTACAACTTCACGTCCAAGACCACGGTTGTGTAATTACTCCGAAGATGACCCACTGACCCAAAATACGCTTTTGTGGACAGCTACATAATTAGAGCCATAAAAAAAATATGTTGTTGAAAAACGAAGTCCATTGGTCAAGATCCCTATCATATGAAGAAACAGAAAACCTTCTGATCAGAGTGAGATAACATGCTGGATATCCTAACCAAACTGACCTTACACCACACACTCACACAGACCACACACGCACACTCACCACACATATAACACACGCCACACACTACATATACTTGTACACCGACACGAATACATTATGCATTCTTTACGCATCTAGAGCTGCTTAATTATTATTGTTGTTTTATTATTATTTTAATTTTTTTTTTCGTATTTGTTTTTAATTTCATTTTCTGTAATATTTAGCTTCATCACTTCCATTGTTAAGATAGCACATAAGGGAAGAGCGAGACAGCTCCGACACAAGTACTATTGTAACTTACTGGAGCTGCCTCAATTTATGTATTACACAATGTTTGGATGAAATAAATATTTTTGTATTTTTTTTTTTGTATTTTGTATTGGTTAACTAAGACAGTTTTACATTTCAATTCAATTGAAAAGTACAGTTGCAATGTACCATGACAACTGGTATTAAGTTTAGGCGCTTAAATACGTCGCGTGTTGTTTTAGTTTACCTTTAGTTATATATCTAAATCAATGTAGTATGTACAGAACAGTCTCATTTACAATTTTACCGCGGTATGCACATTAGTTTTTGTGGAAATTCTGAGTATGCATATACCGATAAATAGTGAAGTTATATTTGAAACACACGTGTTCAAAAAACACGTGCATAAACAAGATAAACATAACATAAAGTTTTGTGGCCTATTGTGCATGGTGAAGGAGTCCGGGTATTCACACGTCATCATGACGTTGGACAGCGAGACATGAAAACAATGAGAATATACGAGACATCCTTCTTCACTTGACTGTGTACATTGAGAAGGAGCGCAAATAAATATATTCTATATATTTATGTGTTTAATAAAAATTATTCTTTACTAGCGGCCGCACCGCGACTTCGTTCGTGTGGTTTAGTTATGCTCCGCTCCTTTTGGTCGCAGCGTGATGTTATATAGCCTAAAGCCTTCCTTGATTAATGGGCTATACAACGCAAAAAGAATTTTTTACAAATCGGACCAGTAGTTCCTGAGATTAGCGCGTTAAAACAAACAAACAAAAAAAAAACTAATAAAAAAAAATATTTATTATTCGTTCAAACAAAGAAACAAACACGTCAGCTTTATACAATCTGTTTCAGAAATATGAAATAATACTTTCAGTATATAAAATATATGTATGTTGTATACCCATGGCACCGGTGTGAGGTACCTAAGTGCATGGGTTTTTTAATTATTTTGCTTTGAAGTTTAGTGCGAAAACTTCGCAGTGATGACCCTAGAAATAACTTTAAAATTCAATTTTAAAGATTATGAAACAAAGTCGACGTATTTGTATCGGCACATTAAATGCCTATTGTTTTATTCAACTAATCAGTGTTATAAAAACATAGTTTTTGTAATGTGAAGTAAATTCAATGAAATCTTCTTGCATCTACTCCTATTAATGGTACTATTAACTCTGTTCTTTTCAATAATTAATTACGATCTTTTAATTTTCATGCTCAGATCAGTCGTGGATAGCTTCTCAGAGGCAAGAAAACACTTCAATGTCGTGTCTATTTTACATCGTATTTCTAATCTCTTTAGTCAACGTGGAGTGTCGGTATTTAACAAAGAATTTTTGACCAATAGGGCCCAGGCGGCGAGTAACCAGCGGTGCCTTTGACACGCCCACTGTAAATGCAATAATTAAAAAGTGGTTCCGTATAAAATATCGTTTTAATAACTGACTTCTTTCATAATATTGTTTTAATTTCATATTGTTTAATTATTTAAATGTGGGGTGTTCGTCTAGTTGTAATGAACTTTATTTATACTCTAGGTACTTTAAGAAATTCTCCGTTTAAAAAAAAAATACGGTGGTCCGGGCCCTGTTTTAGTAAAAATATGCCCATTTAATTACAATAGGCCTTCGCTTGTACTTGACACCTAAACTTACGCAACGAGTGGATCACCTCTCGTTATAAAATTACAAACGTAATAAGTTTTGACTTGCCGTATTTAGATTTAAAATTGGTTAAGAATACTTACTGTTTTTTATTTAAGAGTTATAAATCTTAATTAGTTGCATAGGTGTGTCTGTAGATAAGAATATCACTCACTATTGGTTATTCGGTAAAGGGAACCCTAAAATGTACGTAGGTTTAGGTAACTACCTATTCTTGACTTTTTATTATTTATTTGCAAACTCACGAACTCCCGACTTGACGTTGACTAGTTGCATACTAATCGTCCCGAGGTCAAGTCGCTGTTTTGCAATTGCTCTCTGTTCCGCGTTACGTGTTGTCAACGGTTTTCAAAATGCCTCGTCGTGGTGAAGAATATTCAAACGGTGAATACTATTAGATGATTCTCTGTGTTGGTGCTGCTGGAGGTAGCATCTATGGAGCATTAAATTTATACCGGCAACGGTTTGTTGACGGGAGACCCGCCGCTGATCAGCGACGCCTGCCGTCGTATACGTGCTTCAGGAACATGTGTCTAAGGCTGCAAAGTACTGGTTCCTTCCATCGTTCTACGAGTGAGGGACGCCCTAGTTCTCGTTCTGGCACCGGTTTGGAGACACAGATAATCGAGCACTTTAGCAACGAACCTAGAACTAGTACTCGTCGAGCTGCCGCTCCGTGCATGTGAACCATACACTGGTGTGGCGAACATTACGGGACGACGGTCAACATCCCTACCATTTTCGTCGAACCCAAGAACTCACAACTGCAGACCACGCGCCAAGAATAAACTTTTGTACAACAACCGGGTGCAAACCAAGGTTTCCAACAAAGGTGCTGTGGACGGACGAGGCTTCCTTTATCAGAAATGGTATATTAATAATACGCACAACGAGCACATGTGGCCTCGCACCAATCCGCATGCCACCACTACCAGCAATTTTCAGCATCAGTGGCGTATTAACGTCTGAGCTAGTATCCTCGGTGACCAATTAATCGGACCAATTTGGTTGCCACAACGTCTCAACGCCGAGGAATACTTGAATGTACTTGCAAGAGTTGTGGAAGAGACCCTCGAAAACTTACCTGTGGCTACCTACTGTCAAATTGTGTTTCAACGTGATGGTGCACCAGCTCATTACGCGCGGCCTGTTCGAGAATATTTAAATGACCAATTTACCGAGTGGATTGGCAGAGGAGGACCCATATCCTAGCCTCCTCGTTCCCCGGACCTTACACCAATGGGCTTTTTTTTGTGGGGTTACGTAAAAAATTATGTTTATTCGCAAGAGTGTAGTTCATCAGACGAGATGAAATCTAAAATTGAAACGGCGTTTGCTTCGGTAACCCCGGACATGTTAAGGAATACTCGATCGTCCTTGTTACGTAGAACATCTTTGTGTGTAGAAAATAGAGGTGGTCATTCTGAACCCTTTTTACAAACGACGACGCCCGAAGTCTGTGATTCATAAAATCAACAAGTTCTTTTTGTGATATTAAATTCCTAATACATTATCTTAAGTGCAGTGACTTCATTTCAATGTGTGTGACAAATCAATTTCAGTGTGTGTAATGCATGATCAAGCGCGGTAATTTGGTTCAAAAATGTAAAAACACGGTAAGGTACCTTAGGGCTTACATAACTGTGATCAAATCATAAAAGACTTCTTTGCAAAGAATTGAATGAGAGAGTGTTCAAAATGTTATCTACCTAACAAATTATCCTGTAATAATTAATGTACTAGGTAGGGTTACTTGTTGCGCTAGGAGGACTAGGTACCTACCAATCTTTGATTTCATTTTAACACGTAACATAATCATCGTCAGGCTTACTCTAGCCGAAGGTGTAGGTAGAGGTTTACAGAGTAGGTACATTCACTGTTTGCTAAAGACTTAATGTTAGACTTTATTTTATTTTGTGTACAGACGACAGCACGTCAAGCTACTACAATCTGTCAGATTTCTTTATTGGATTTTCAACTTTATCTCATAAATATTAAGGCTCAAAGTTGATTGGGTTGAAGGGTTGATTGAGAATACTTGGCAGTTTCGGGTAGCTTGACCTGCTGTCGTCTGTACGATGCTGCGTCAAAGTAAAATTGATTAACTTGCATTGAAAATTGTATTGCTGTATTTATTTATCGGATTATTTGTGATGTGCGTTATTATTAGCGTAGGTATGTACCTATGTTATTGTGTGTCATAGTACTTAATGTAATATTAAAAGTTTGGCTATTAATAGTTTTCTTTTTTGTTAATCTTTTTCTTCCTTTATTGGTTTGTATTTCATTTAATTGGCTGATCACGTTTTTGAGTTTTACCTGAATGAAAATCTCCGGCGTGGTTGCCTGGTAAGAAAAACAGGAGTGATTTTTAAGGACAACTAAGTGAGTAGGTACATATTTACGTAAGTATCTTTCTTGACGCGAACCAGTAGGTAATGTATGCCGGTAGGTATTTAGCAGACGGCGCGGCTAGTCGGCGCGTAGCTCCCTCAGCTGTAGCGTAGATTTAGGGTTGTCGACAAAATGTTTAATAAATATTTTTATTTATTTAGTAGGAAAAAAAAAATGTATTTAAAATTTATGACTAGGTCAAGTTGAAGTTTATAAGGTACACTTCAATATCTGAAAGTATTATTTCACCTTTCTGAAACACGTTGTATATTAGTATAGATATACTAATATATAAAGCTGAAGAGTTTGTTTGTTTGTTTGAACGAATAATGAATAATTTTTATTGGGTGTATAATAAAAAATTAACATTAATATTAATAAAAAAAAAAATGAATAAATGTATTTAATTGTATTTAGTGCTACATTATCTTTAAGACGTCGAATTCGAGAATGTTTTATATGGAACTAGCTTTCCGCCCGCGGGGAGTTCGGTTATATCGCGTTTCCAAGAGGACTCTTCAAAAGTCCGGAATCAAAACCATTCTATTTTATTTCACAAGGTCAACTCTAACTTTGTACCAAACTTCAATAAAATCAGTTTAGTGGTTTAGACGTGAAAGCGTAACAGACAGACAGACTGACAGAGTTACTTTTGCATTTATAATATTAGTTGGGGTGACGTCTCGTGAGTGATAGATCTTCCTAGCTGAACTGCTTATCTTCCCTTTAAAATGTAAGCCGGGTTTGTAAACGGTTCAGCAAAAAAATGAGGGAGTCGAGGAAACCGGCATGTACATACTTAACGACGAGTTCCCACCCGTACGTCGTTAACGCCACTACAATTCGGACGAATCGTTTCGCCTCCCCTTTCATACCACGTACATCGAAGGCTTCGAAAAATTTGCCACCGGCGGTGTTTCCATCGGACTACAATTTGAGTGTCTTCAAGGCTAGAGTAAATAGGCTCTTAATAAACAAGTGCGCTTTACCATCATCGCATCAATTGCAGTCAAGCACTAGTTTGTAACTAATAAAAAAAAAGTACATTTTTATTTATTTATTTATTTATTTATTTATTCATGTTAATACGGCTTCCAAAGGCCAATTACGTTAACATACATACAAAATTAAATAACACAAATAGGTACATAATGAAATTCAAATAATAATATAAATCAAAATATAAACAGAAAAAAAAGACAAATCAGAGGAACAATAAAAACGGGAATAAAATAAAATCTAAAAATTAAAACAGTAAACGAACTAATTATTTTCTTTTTCGCAGAACGCTAAGCAAGCGCGCATTAAAATTTTAAATTCATCCGCGAATATATCACAGTTCGGGTTAGCTTCCACGAGGCTATTCAGCGCGGAAAGAACGCGAGGTATAGGCGATGACGCACGGGCTACCGTGCGACATGTAGGCACAGCTAGCAGACGGTGTCTGCGGCCACGGAGATAGTTACCAGGAACGTGAAGACGAATCAGCTCATTGAGGAGATCACTGGCATCTGTTGTCCCTCTACATACATATTTTTAACATTGTTTTCATTTGGTCATACGCTCTCCTCGTTTCTAACATATTATACCCTAAGCATCCTGAGATAAATTTAGTTGGGTATAAAAATGGATAATATCCAAAACTGATTTTATATAAGAATCGCAAAAATGCCTTTTGAACTTTTTCAAGTAATAGTGCGTAAGTAGGCTCATGTGGATTCCAGACGCAGGAGCTCGCCTCCAACTTGCTTCTGACAAGAGTGCTGTACAAGAGTCGTACGACATGTCCGTTCCGAAAATCGCGCGAGTTTCTGAGGACAAATCCAAGTCTTTTAAAGGACTCTTTAGCAACGGTGACAATATGATCGTGAAATGTCATCTTCTGGTCAAATACGACACCCAGGTCTTTTATAGTTGTTGCCCTTGTTATAATAGTGCCATTTATTTTATATTCAAAGTTAATTGGATATCGAATTCGGCCAAAAGTCATGACATAACACTTAGAAGAATTGTATGCCATCTTATTAGATACTCCCCAATCGTAAACTGCATCTATGTCTCTCTGTATAGCCTCACAATCCGATATAGTGTTGACAGACGAGTACAATTTAAGGTCATCCGCATACAGAAGACATTTGGCATGTTTGGGAATAGTCGGCAAATCATTAACCATCAGAAGAAACAATAACGGCCCGAGGATTGATCCCTGACTTACTCCTGAACGAGTGTGGTAGGCACTGGACTCATAAATTCCTAACCTAACAAACTGCTGGCGATCGCGAAGATAATCAGCCAGCAGGTGCAGAAGGCCAGGACAAAATCCTATGGTGCTGAGCTTTGCAAGCAAGATGTCATTATTTACTCGGTCAAACGCTTTTTGAAAATCAAAGTACAACACATCCACTTGGCGTCGCTCGTCAAGCTGCACAGTAATATATTCAGTTAAAGTCAGCAAGTTAGTCTCTACAGATCTCCTGCGTCTAAACCCATGTTGAGCTTCACTTAGATGTTTTTCTACTTGAGCGTATATTAATTTGTGGAGGACATTTTCAAATACTTTTGCTGGTGAGGATAATATTGCAATGGGCCGGTATTCTTCAACTTTTACTTTATTGGAAGTTTTAGGTATCGGCGTTACCCGTGAGATTTTCCATTGATGTGGATATAAACCTGTTTTTAACGATAAGTTAAATATATAACATAAAGGAGAAGCGAACGATAATTTCAGATGTTTTAAAACTACTGGAGGTATACTGTCCGGACCTATCGAAGTACTAGATTTTAATTTATTTATTCCCTAGACAACGTCCTCAGAAGTAAAGTGAAAAATGTTTATGTAATTGCTATTATAACCACTGTCACTATTGGGTTATGGGTATTAAATTAAACAAAGGAATACTTAGTGATATCTTCAATATAATATTTTTCTTTTAGTTTAGCACAGAGAGTCGCCATACACCGGTAGCTGTCAGTATCAAAAGGGAAGAGAGAGTTGCCAACAAAAATAAATATGACATGAACTATTTAAATCAATAGATTAATTTTTGCATCATATCGATTCTATCTAATTATTTCAACACGCCCCCTCAAAAATTAATCTCACAATACAATCACAATAGAAGTTCTAACTAAACGGTACACAGCGACTTTCAAGTGTCTCCTGGGAAATACAAAAATGATTGGTCCAGCATTTGCTGCACAGGATCAGGGAAACCCAGAAAAACCTGATCAAACCAATTTAATAAATAAAATGTCACAACTTATTCTAGACCCATTTTACTCCTAAAGATCTGGAATGTTGTCGCAGGCAATGGTTTTGTCATGGCATCTGCAATCTGATTACCTGTGGGAATATAATTTAATTTTATTATATTTTTCTCAACTTGCTCTCTTGAAAAATGATATTTAATATCAATGTGTTTAGATCTCTTGTGGCTGGTTGGATTACTTGCAATACTAATACAACCATTGTTGTCCTCATAGATTGTAATTGGTTTATCTATTTTTATATTAATACTAACTGCAAGAGATCTAAGCCACAATGCCTCCCTAACAGCTTCATACAAAGCCATATATTCAGCTTCAGTGGAAGAGGCTGCCACAGACATTTGTTTCTTAGTGTTCCATGTAATAGTGCACACATCAAATAGTTTAAATAAAAATCCAGTTGTACTTTTTCTGTCTTGAGTATCATTTCCACCCCAGTCTGAGTCTACATAGCCACATAAAATATCATTGTAAGTATCACACCTTTCATAGCATAATTTTAATTCAGTAGTACCTTTTAAGTACCTTAACACTCTCTTCAGACACTGCCACAATTCAATGTTACTTTTGTTAGTATACCTACTTAGTATATTAACACTTGTGCTTAGGTCTGGCCTAGTACATAACATTATGTACATCAAACATCCTATTACATTTCTACATGGTGCGTCATATTTATCATTAGAGTTTAATGCTTCAAAATTTAATTTATTTTCTAGTGGGGTTTTTACAGGATTACAATCATGCATTTTAAATTTATTCAGTACTATTTTTATGTATGCACTTTGATCTAGTAATATTTTGTCATTATATCTAGTCACTTTAATGCCAAGAAAGTAATTTATGTTTTTTAAATCAGTCATTCTAAATTTGCTCATCAAATAATTTTTAAAACCACTTAGTGTATCAATGTCAGCGCATGCTATAACCAAATCATCAACATAGAGTACAACATGTATATTTTTATAAACACTGCCTCTATCTAAAAAGTATATACATCTATCTACTTCAGAATTCTGAAAACCCTTTTCTTTTAGTGAGCAATCAAAAACTTCAAACCAGCACCTTGCTGCTTGCTTTAACCCATAAAGAGCCTTATTTAGTTTACAGACATAGTTATCTTTGCCATTCACACCCTCAGGAATTTTCATAAATATTTCTTCCTTTAAGTCGCCGTTTAGAAACGCGGTCTTAACATCCATGTGGTGAATTAACAAATTGAATTGATTGGCAAAGGCAATTATAAACCTAAAACTAGACATTCTAGCCACAGGCGCAAAAGTCTCATTATAGTCTGTTAAGTATTCTTGACTAAATCCTCTAGCTACAAGACGAGCCTTATATCTGACAGGTTTGCCAAATTCATTAGTTTTAATACTAAAAATCCACTTACAGTCAACAATGTTTTTGTTTTCTGGTTTTGGTACCAGAGTCCAAGTTTTATTGGAATAGAGAGCATCTAATTCATCCTTAACAGCATGTTCCCATTGATCCCTGTCATCCAATGATTTGATTTCAGCATAAGAACTAGGAATACTTGATACAACAGATTGAGCGCACATTAAATAATCATCGCCATATTTCCTGTAATGTAATTCACGACCTTTTAATCTATCACTCCTCCTAGGCTCACTATTTAAACTTTCTGTGTTACTTTCAGAATTACTTTTTTTCATCTCAATAATGTCATGTTGTGGTTTGTGAGGTCCAACCTCACCATCAGATTTAGCCATATCTGATTTATTGCAATCAGAGTTTCGGGACTTTATTAATACTGATTTAGAATTATTACAAATATCAGTTTTTCCATGAGAATTTAAAATATCCTCTTCAGGATTTATCTTAGGCCTGGATTTCACAAAATCCAGCTCGTCCACGATAACATCTCTGACCAATACAAACTTTTTAATTTCAGGATTCCAAACTTTATAACCGTTTGGTTCATATCCAACTAAAATACCTTTCCATGACTTTTCATCAAACTTATTTTTATTAGTTTTAATATGCACATAAACAGTCGAACCAAAAACCTTTAAATATTTAACTTTAGGTTTTACTCCATGCCACATTTCATATGGTGTTTGTGAAAGCTTTAATGCTCTTGTTGGTGTTATGTTAATTAAATAGACTGCAGTTAAAACTGCCTCACCCCAGAACTGTTTATCCAACTTAGCACCATTAATCATACATCGAGCTTTTTCAGTTATGGTACGTACCATCCGTTCAGAGACACCATTTAACTGTGGAGTTCGAGGGACTGTCAAATGATATGTGATTCCTTTTTCAACACAATAAGATTTCATTTCTGTAGATAAATACTCTCCACCATTATCACAATATAGGTTGACCAATTTTGTATTAAATTTAGCTTCACTTTTAGCAATAAAATCTTTGAATGTTGCAAATACATCAGATTTGTAAGTAATTATATATGTAACACAATAATGAGTGAAGTGATCTACAAACAATACAAAATAGTTTTTATTGTCAACAGTACTAGGAGTGATAGGTCCACAGACATCTGAATGGACAATAAACAATGGTCGTTTAATATGACTTTTGTCCTTACCTTTATTAAATGGTAATCGACTCTGTTTCCTATTTATGCATGATTCACATAAATCGTTTGTTGGTGTTACAGTAGATATTTGATTTATATCCTCAATCATGTTATAATTCTTTAATTGTAAAAATTTATTCTTACTCATATGGCCTAATCGTTGATGCCATAATGAATAAATATTATTATAATTTTTACATACCTGAGAAACAGACTGACATTTATTAACTGATGCAACAAAGTCCAAAACAATTAAATTATTAGATAACTTACCAGACATTAATACATTACCATCTTTGATAATTTGGGCACTGTCCTTTTCAAATAGAATGCTGAGTCCAGCCTGTTGCATTTTTGACACCGATAGTAAATTGTATGGCACATCTCTACAATATAGAACATCCTCTAGTTCACCTTGAATGCCCATGTTACTGGTAACCTGTAGAGTACCACTTTTGGTTGCTGAAATAAATTCACTGTTTTTAGCGACAGAGATTTTTAAAGGAACAGTTAAAGTTGTATATGTAGAAAATAGATCATCTCTGTTTATGATATGATCTGATGCCCCTGAGTCCAGTAAAAAGGTTATTTTATTTGATTGGTCCTTATGTTTATGCATGCCGGTCATAAAGGCAAAACCAGAAAATTCTTCCGGCTTAGATGATTGAATAGTATTGACATTTTGAATTGTTCGGGTTTTATTTTCAATGTTATATTTTTGCTGATTTGTTGATTTCTTATAATGAAAACAATTTTTCTTCAAATGTCCTTTACGTCCACAATGATGACATTTTATAAAATGAGTATTTTTCCACAGTTTATTCCGGTAATGATTGTTCTTGAAATTGTTTTGCTTTAAAATATTGTTATTATTCTTCTTGAAACTCTGTGTTTTGTTATCCACATTGACATGTAATACTTTAGAACTTGTGTCAGCACAATCATTTCTCAATTTAACCTCGTGGTCTAGTAATCTAGTTTTTACAAAAGCTAAAGTCAGACTATCCTCCGACAATGTCTCAATAGCAGTTATTATGCCATCATATGATGTAGGTAACGTAAGTAATAAGTGGGCTATCTTATCCGTCTCTTCCAGTTTCGCTCCAGCTGCAAGCAGTTCTGTGATCAAGTCATCAAAAATTGCAAAGTGTCGCACTAAAGTTGTGTCACCCTGTAATTTCAGCACAAGTAATTTTTTTCTTAGTGCTAACTGCGTAGCTATACTTTTACGTTCGTACAGAGCATCTAAATTCCGAAATATCTCTTTAGCTGTAGTTTCGTCTCGTGCAAATCCAAGGTAAGAATCCGACAAGTACTCAACAATAATGCCCTTTGCAGTTCTGTTGTTTTTCTGCCACTGACTGCAACTTGTTTTTGGATCTTCGTCAATTACATTTAAAACCTCCATTTCGTTTAAAAGTGCACGGACACGAAATTTCCAAATGCTATACTTCTCACCATCAAAAGCTTTTATATTGCGTTTTGATTTTTGGGTCTCCATTTTGGATTTTTTTTCACAGCCAATTTTCGTACGAATAATTATAAGTACTTACGCACAGGTTTCGACTTTATGTTTGCGGACTGGGCCCATAACCTATTGGGTTATGGGTATTAAATTAAACAAAGGAATACTTAGTGATATCTTCAATATAATATTTTTCTTTTAGTTTAGCACAGAGAGTCGCCTTGCGCCGGTAGCTGTCAGTATCAAAAAGGGAAGAGAGAGTTGCCAACAAAAATAAATATGACATGAACTATTTAAATCAATAGATTAATTTTTGCATCATATCGATTCTATCTAATTATTTCAACAGTCACTACTGTAAGAATTTGCGGCATTCAACTGTGGTGGATCCGTCAGAAACACACTCGCGAAAAACTCAGCAAAAGCCTCAGCCGCTGCAGTCCCCTTGTAACTTTCACCACGGTAGTTCACACACGATTCAAACCCTCCCTTAGATCTTAAATTGCAGATGTGACGCCAGAATTCACGAGGATTGGTTTTAATACTATTTTCTACGCGCTTAATATATGTTTGGTAAGCTTCATTACATTGCTACATTGCATTGATTGTATACAGAATAACTTATACTTAATTTAGCATTAGGTTACGCATGTACAATAGGTTTAATCCTGTCCCCTAAACTAGACCAGGTCTGTATCTTAGGACTATAGGGCATACCCTATAGTCCTAAGATACTACACGCACACACAAGCTACACATTCTATAGCATACTATACAACGTGTAACAAAAGGGTATATACATACCAAGGGCATGGCATCTTTAGATGATATCAAACGATATCGGAAGGGTTTCAACTCAAAATAAAATACTCAAAAAATTGGTACCAAATTTTCGGTTTCGTGTGTTTCTTAAAATCAAATCATAACAAACGTGGCAGCACACTACATACGTTAATAACTACTCGTTACCCGTCACGTCAATGTCTTCAATATCTCTGTGCGACTTACTAGTCGCACAGAGATATTGAAGACATTTATCGGATTTTTAGTAAGTACGTCTTTTTAGTTATGAGGAAAAACACCGCCTGTGATAGGCTACTATCATACTTGAAAGTACCTTTACCACCAAATAAACGGTGATAAACTACTTCGTTGCCCCACACTAGGAAGTACTCTCGTATAGTGGATGCGTTAAGAAACCTACCACCAACCTAGTGTATTACGTAATTACCCTGCAGTATATTTTGTGCTTTTGGATATAGTATACAACGTGTAACAAAAAGGGTATATATATACCAAGGGCATGGCATCTTTAGATGATATCAAACGATATCGGAAGGGTTTCAACTCAAAATAAAATACTCAAAAAATTGGTACTATAAATGTCTTCAATATCTCTGTGCGACTAGTATGATAGTAGCCTATCACAGGCGGTGTTTTTCCTCATAACTTCCTAACATAAAGAGATAGGATTAAAAAACCATTCCAATATCGTTTGATATCATCTAAAGATGCCATGCCTTTGTTATGTATATACCCTTTATGTTACACGTTGTATACTTATACTTAGGTATACCCTAAACTACATTTTTTTATATATTTATAAACTAGTGCTTGACCACAATCGCGTCTGATGATAAGCAATGATGCAATCATTGATGGTAAACCGCGCTAGTTTATTAAGAGCCTATTCATTCTAGCCGTGAAGACACTTAAATTGTGGTCCGACGGAAACGCCGCCACACATGTCACCAGGATACCTATTGTTACGGGCTAGGGGTACTAAAATGCTGGTTAGGGGTTACGAAGTTTATTGGCAACGAAGGTACAGTCGATTGTAGGCAATGACAAGTAGAATGTCGCTGACGTTGCACCGAAGTCTTCCCTTATGTCCACGAAGTCCGTGTTGTAAACACACAATAACGCTACAGATGTTTCTTCACGTAGTACTTACAGTTCTCGTTACAGTTGTCGCAGTCGGTCTTCTTTAAGATCGCTTCTTAACTGTCGCTGTTTTCGTATCGCTAGTCGAGTGTAGACTGACTCTGCGTCGGCGTCACGGCGCTTTATATAGGCCAGCTGATCGAACATTCCAGAATCCTCTAGGCGTAATAATAATACTGCATAACTTCGAGGTCACCGGCCAAGTAAGTACCTACGATAATTCCCGGAAACGGGTTTCTAGAAATTTCGATGTCGACACTTTGTTGACAAAACTGTTGAGACCTGTACCATTCGATAGGCCATCCTAAGGCTAGTAATGCGTTTTTACATTGTGCCTAGAAAATGTCTAGATCTAGGGAAATAGGACTTAAAAGTGACACACTGCTTGTCACGCGATATTGAACCTTATGCCATTGACATAAGGTCCATTCGTAACAATGCCCCCTTCTTATTCATGCTCGTCCCGAGCATGATTTGATCCATAATAGCGAGCTAGGCGGTCTACGTGTACGATTTTCAGCTTCCCTCTAGGTCCTTTCTTAATCCGGTAGGTGACATCGTTTATTCTGGTTACTATCGTGTACGGACCCTCCCATTTGGCTTGGAACTTTGGACTCTTTCCTTTTCTTCTAATGGGATTGTGCAACCATACCAAAGTTCCCTCTTCGAATCCGGGAACGTTAGCTTTGCGGTCGTATCGGATCTTCATTTTCTCACTGGTTTTCAGACCATTCTCTCTCACTAGCTCATGTATTCCATCTAATTTACGCCGCAGGTCGGCCACATAGTCGACGGCTAGGATAGGAGTATCGGGAGGTGTTCCGGTTAGTGCATCTATGGGTAGTCTAATTTCTCGGCCGAAGTTGACTTTCGCCGGTGTGCAGTTTGTGCTATCATGTGTTGCTGAGCGGTATGACATTAAAAAGAGTGGAATGTATTGGTCCCAATCCCTTTGGTGTTCTTCCACTACTTTGGCCAAATGATTCTCCAACGTCTGATTGAATCTTTCGACCATTCCATCTGACTGTGGGTGATACGGTGTTGTACGAGTCTTATGTATCCCGAGTAGTTGGCAAACCTCTTGAAATAGTGAAGACTCGAAGTTTCTACCCTGGTCAGAGTGTAACTCCAAGGGAACGCCAAATCGACAGAACACCTCGTGAACTAGCTTTTTGGCGACTGTATGAGCTTCCTGGTTAGGTACTGCAAAAGCTTCTGGCCATTTGCTGAAATAGTCTTGCATGACGATGATATACCTATTCCCTTCTTCAGTAACAGGGAATGGCCCAGCTATATCGACAGCAACTCTTTCCCATGGTGCACCAACTATGTAGACTTTAAGTCGACCTCTGGCTCTCGTTTGCGGTCCCTTTACTGAGGAGCAGGCTACACATTTTCTACACCAGTCCTCTATGTCCTCGCGACAACGCACCCAATAGAATCTTTTTCTCACCTTCTCCAGGGTTTTCTTTACTCCTAGATGTCCTCCGGATACTCCGTCGTGCACCTGTCTTAGCACTGAGGCGACTTTATCGCAGGGAACAACTATCTGTAAGGTGACCTCCTGACCACTGGGTGATTTCCATTTCCTCTTGAGAACTCCATTATCAATTATCAGGCTGTCCCATTGAGCCCAGTAACTTTTTACTGTTGGGCTAAGCGCCGATATTTCACTCCAAGCGGGCCTCTGGCCACGTTGCTTCCACTCGATTACTGCCTTCAGGTAACTGTCTTCCTTTTGTGCGTCTTTCAATGATCGATTATCCCAGTCTTCATCCAAAGCGTTTACCCGGATAATCCTTACGTTCTCTTTCTTTTCCTGTTTGGCACATTGTCGGCAAGATTCTTCACAAGGTCGTCTAGACAAAGCATCAGCATTATTGTGTGACTTGCCTTTTCGATGTTCAGTGACAAAGTCAAATTCTTGCAGCTGCTCTATCCACCTTGCTACTTGTCCTTCTGGGTCCTTGAACTGGAGGAGCCACTGTAAGGCAGCGTGATCGGTACGAAGTGTAAACTGCCTCCCAATCAGATATTTCTTGAAGTGTTGTAAGGTCTTAACAACGGCTAGAAGTTCTCGGCGGGTAACACAGTAATTTCTTTCTGGCTTGGAAAGGCATTTGCTGAAATATGCAATCACGACCTGCCTATCTCCTTGTGTTTGAGAGAGAACTCCTCCAATACCAACATTGCTGGCATCCGTGTCTACCAAAAATCGACCTTCCCGACTAGGGTAACCTAATACAGGAGCCTCACACAAGTGAGTTTTCAGTAGCGCAAATGCCTGTTCGCAGTCAGAGTTCCATTCAAATTGACACTTTTCCTCTGTTAAACGATGCAACGGCTTCGCTAACTCGGAGAAGTTCTTCACAAACCGACGGTAATATGCACACAGACCCAAGAAAGAGCATACCTCAGTTTTATTACGAGGGGTAGGCCACTTCGACACGGCTTTTATTTTTTCAGGGTCTGTTCGAATTCCTTGCGCCGAAATAATGTGTCCCAAGTATCCAACTTCTTTCTGGAATAGTGTACACTTACTAGGACTGAGTTTTAAATTCGCTTCACGCAGTTTCTGGAACACTTTCTCTAAATTGCGTAGGTGTTCTGCGAAGTTTCGTCCCATAATGATGATGTCATCCAAATAGACCAGGCATGCATCACCAAGCAACCCCACCAAAATGCGCTCCATTAGGCGCTCGAATGTAGCTGGAGCGTTGCACAGTCCAAAAGGCATGACATTGAATTGCCAGAGACCGTTCCCAGGACCAGTGGTGAAAGCGGTCTTTTTCTTATCCTGCTGACAGATTTCCACCTGCCAGTATCCACTTTTGAGGTCAACTGTGGAGAACCATTTCATGCCACTTAGCAAGTCCAAGGTGTCGTCTATACGTGGCAGAGGATAACTATCCTTTTTCGTGGCATCGTTCAACATCCTGTAGTCAACGCAAAACCTTGTACTGCCATCCTTTTTCTTGACTAGGACTACTGGAGATGACCAAGGGCTGGTGGATGCTTCTATAATCCGGTTTTTCTCCATATCTCTTAACATTTCCGTGACTTCCTGTTCTCTTGCAAAGGGGATACGACGTGGTCTCTGTCTTATCGGCTGTGTATCACCCGTATCTATATGGTGTTTGACGAGCCCGGTCCTTCCCACGTCACTGTCGGTCTTAGAGAAGATGTCATGGAAGTTATGCAACAGTTGCTTAACTTTGTGACTTTCGAACTTGTTTAAATTGCCCTTACAATTTTCGAGTAGTGTAGATACATGTTCCTGCCACTTCTTATCACGTTCCTTTTCGTGCGCCTCTGTTTTTCTCAACGATGCTACAATGTCGCACACACCCACGATGCAATTCTTTTCAAGAATTATTTCTTGGTTACTAACGTTGATAATGCGCACTTTTGGTTTATCGGAAATCATCATCAGTGTCCTTGCTGTTATCCAGTCTGGGTGATCTCCAGAATCTTCTATTATAACGCAACGTTTACGGCATCCTATTGGTGATAGTCTAATATATACTAAGGTTTCTGATCTTGGTGGTAATACCGTTCTCCTTAAACAGTACACTGACCCTTGTTTTCCGCCTTGAAGAAATACTTCTTGTTCTGGGAAACTCAATACTCCTTTTGCTACATTAAGGACGCACTGCTGTTTCTTCAAAAAGTCCAGTCCTATTATGCAGTCATCTGTAATATTCGCTACTAAAACAGGGTGCGTAAATGTCTTATCACCCATTCTCAAGGTCACATTCGTTTCACCAAGGACGAGTACTGGTTGGCCAGTGGCGGTTTGTAATCGGCATTGTGAAGATCCTCTTTTCCATACTATGGTCCGAGGAAATAGCTCCGGTCGTGCAATGGTTCTTGATGCACCAGTATCCAATGTGAAACTGCAGGATTTACCATTCAGTTCTCCTTCTATAATGAGACTGTTTCCGTCACCCACTTGTAATACTGTTATAATGGGGGCTACATGTCGACCAGCCAGTACTCGCCCCATAGCCCTGGCTGTTCCTAGTTTAAATCCTCGGCTTCCACCTGTGTCCCAGAAGTGCTTCTTCCCTTAGCCTTCCTGGGACAATTGATCCGAATATGCCCTTTTTCACCGCACTCATAGCATGTTGGCCCTTGTCGGGGTTTCATTTGTGCGGTTACCTCACGAATACGGTGGTGTGGTCGGCCATCTTGGCGTACTGCTTCCACCTCCAGAGCGTGTGTCAAGGCTGCCTTCAGAGTCTGATGGTGCCCCAGACGAACCGCAGCCCTGACTTCCGCATCTCGAATTCCATCAGTAAAAGCTTGCACCGTAGTAGCATCAATTGCTTCCGGCGTTGAAGCATACGCCCTCCGAACAATACGTTCTATTTCCGATGCCCATTGTTGCAAATCCTCACTGCTTTTCTGTGTGCGGTCGCGGAGTTGAGCCCTGTAGACATGTTCCAGGTGTTTCTCTCCATATCTAGACTCCAACGCTTCTAACAGACAGGCTAGGGTATTGCAATCGCCGGAAATATTTTCGAGGATTTGGACCGCCTCACCACGCAGAGCAAGCGTAAGGGCGGTTACGGCTTGATCGTCGTCCCAATTGTTGCCTTTTGCGACCTTTTCAAACTGTAGACGGAAGGCCACCCATGACGTTGTTCCATCAAAATGAGGTACCTTGAAAGTCGGCAAAACACTGGGTACCGGTACCACACCTTTAATAACGCCTTTCTGTACCTTCTCCTGCAAAAATTCTACTTCCTTCCCAAACTCCATGATGGTACTGTTTAATTTCTCCATACGCGCATCTTGTTTGTCTATGCGCGTATCTTGCTGGTCCATACGCGTATCTTGTTTGTCTATGCGCGTGTCTTGCTGGTCCAGACGGGCATCTTGTTGAGCTGTTTTTATTCTAAGTTCATTGACCTCTTCTTTGGTCTTTTTCCACTTTTCATTTAATTGTAATATCAGTTGCTGGGATTCCTTTATTTGTGACTGGGTTGCTGCCTGGGATTGTTTTATTTGAGCCTGGGTTTCAGCCTGGATTTTTGCCTGGGATTCTGCTACACTTTTAATTTGTACCTGGATTTCTGCCTGGGATTTTGCCTGGGATTCTGCTACACTTTTAATTTGTGCCTGGATTTCTGCCTGGGATTTTGCCTGGGATTCTGCTACACCTTTTATTTGCAGCGTCAAATGAGCCAGCAACGCCGATAAATCGCATCCACTGCTTCCGGGAATAGTGGTGGTAGTAGGCGCACTCACATTCGTCGAGTAATACTATTTTGCAAAGCACAACTGCACAGTAATTGCGTAACTCACTATCGGTAGCAATGGGATTCATTTTGACAGTTCAACAATATTATTGTGTTATTTACTTTGTTAAGCAAACAGATTTTTCGAAGATATGAAGTATATTAGCAATATGCTTCGAAATGATTCCCATCGATAGTCGTCTTATTCTTCTTATCAGCCTATAGTCCACTACTGGACAAAGGCTTCCCCCAAAGCTTTCCACAATGGCCGGTCTTGTGCTGCCCTCATCCATCGGCTTCCAGCAACCTTTACTAGGTCATCGTTCCACCTTGTTTGGAGCTTCCCTACGCTGGGCCTGCCACTTAAGTTTAGCGACTCGAAGAGCTATTTCGGTGACTTTGGTTCTTCTGCGGATCTCCTCATTTCTGATTCGATATCGCCCTTTGTGTGACTTTAAGCCTTCGTATCAGGCCCATTGTGAGCGACCACGTTTCAGTCCCATATATCATCACTGGCAACACACACTGGTCAAAGACTTTAGTCTTGAGACACTGTGGTATCTTGTGGTATCGACGAGAAGATGTAGCGTAAATTCCCGAACGCTGCCCAGCCGAGCTGGATTCGACGAGACACCTCTTTTTCGAAGTTGGACCGACCTAGTGAGAGTGACTGTCCCAGGTAGATACATATATGTATACTCGACCATAGCTACGAATGCAGAGCATTTAACTAGAACTGGATTGGACCCATTGATAGTAATTGTGCGTTACGTGATTAGGAAGCTGGTATTGTGTTTTTCAAAATTATTAAGAGTTATCGTGTTGAGCAGTGAATGCTTGTGAGAATCTTGTATCTCCGGCCAAAGGTAGAAGTGGAACACTTGAACACACAAGTGGAATATCCCTTTGTCAACCTCAGGATTGAGAGAGTCCATTTGGATATCTACCGCGAAAGCAATATCATGGCAAGGAAGTAGTGTGAACACACGTATGTAATAGGAGATGTTATACCATATACATACGAGATCGCATTTTAAAAATAATAAGAAATCATTTTAACTCATCAATCTCGAAATTTTTCCAGTTTAACTTGCTCGATTTGACCTTTATTTTCTCGGTTTTCAAAATCATATTATCGTAAATAATGAACATTATTGTTAAAAAATACATATATCATCACCATTCTCCTGCCTTCATCCCAAATTATATGTTGTCGACGCAACATCTCTTTTTTTTTTCATACATCTCTATTAGGTGTCGATAGTCACCTCTCTATCTTACCATATCATCAATCATACATTCCATTCATCGTTCGTTTCTTCTCCCCCAGCTTTTATAGCCATCAACATTCTACTCAAAACTCTGCTCACGAAATCTTTCTCATTTCTCCGTAACAAATGCCCATACCATGACAACAGCATTATCAAAAATGTTATAAAATAATTGCACTAAAATCTTTTCAGTGTCTCTTTAGTAAAATATTCAAACGTAAACATTATCTCTAGTAATCTTAGAAATACCTTCTACAAAGGTTTTCGCCGCTAGACGCCCGAATTCTGGCAACACCACCCCAACTTTCGGCGTTACTACCATTATCTCGAATTGAATCATCTCGATTGCATCAAATTTATAACACCGCTGATCTTCGAGAAGTAGTTTAACTTACAATAGCTTTAATCTTTAGATTGGGATCTGTTCCCAAAGCTGGGAATGAAAAAAGTGCAGTGCATTTTATTTTTGTTACCCCTCTTTATTTTAGAAGAATTTTTGTTTTATAAACGTCCAATTTAACTGTGTACTGATGCATCATGGAATTATGGAAAGATATGATTTTAATATTATCTTTGCTAGGTACTTAAAGAGTATGGTCTATTTTCAACCAATTCACATCTAAAAATAGCTTCCAATATTTATAAATCGAAAAATAAAGCAGCGAATGGCATAAACATCGAAAACAAAAGAGTATTTATTTACGAACACCACGAAACAGCCAGGAATAATTTAAAAAACAAGCTCTATTCCGGAATAAAAGCGACATGTTCCATTTATAAAAAATCACTGTCTCCAAAGGTCCCCTGTGAAAAATTATAACGCGCAGCTTACATTTTGTTGCCAGAGGGAAAAAATGTGTTTTTCCTTTGTGTTTGAGACGTAATATTTCAGGAGAATAGGCCTGGCCGTCACGCCCGGAAACTGCGAAATATTCGTTGGTTTAACCTAAAATACATTATTATTAAAATGTTAGAAATTGCATCGTATAATTTGACAGTGATGGCCGTACTATGAACTCTGTTGGGACCGGGTGTAATATGTAATAATGGAATGAATTTTCTGGAAGGAATTTTGAACGCTGCGAGTTTAAACAGCTTTTATTTCGAGCGTCGATGAATAATGTGTATGCAGGGTAAGGGGTTTGTGATGTTGTTACCTATATTGAGATGTAACCCTTTGTCAGAAAGTAAAACGATGTTAAGTTATTAACTGAAAACATTTGGCAGTAAAAATATCCATACTAATATTATAAATGCGAAAGTGTCTCTGTCTGTCTGTCCGGTTTTCACGCCAAAACTAATAAACCGATTGTATTGAAATTTGGTACACAGATAGTCTAGAGCCTGAGAAAGGACATAGGCTATATAACATCCTGATATGACCAATAGGAGCGGAGTTGAACAAAAAAAATTGCAAAAACGGGAGCTAACGCGGACGTACTACATATTGCTCCCATTATTTTAACAGGCGCTTATTTTATATCAACTGAGCCCTTTTAAATTTAAGGGAACTACCGCGCGCTGTAAACTGAATCCACGCGGACGGAGTCGCGGGCAACAGTTAGTAATATAATAAAATAATCGAAACAATAACAGAGAAGACCCATTTCTGTGTTTCATCGTAGACCTGATCCATATTTAGGTATCCATTGTGACAAAAATCAAAGTCAAGAGTGGGCATAAATATACAATGGAAAAAAAAATACCGCAGAGAAAATCGGGGTCATTACTCATTTGAATTCAGATGTAACTCAAATCACTAATAATCTGATCATCGATAAACAAGACAGCGGACGCCAAAATCTCCAAACATTAAACAAAACCGCCGCAGTAAATCTTTAAAAAATTCACCTTAATTTTCTATGACGTTGACTAAATTGAATTCATAACAAATCAAATAAGGCGTCGGAGTCTCTCACAATGGACTCATTAATGAAATTAACCGACCTAATTATTCTTTTGACAGTAATAAAAGGAAAAATTGTGATTATGTCACTCTCTGGCGAGTCGCTAAATATCTGATGTCTTTTCTTTGTTCTGTAGAGACTGGAAAAATATAGAACATCTCTATTAGCAGAAGTATTACAAGCAGCAAGTATTAACTGATGAAGTTATTATGAAAATTTATAAAGGATGCTCGTGATCACAGGTTCAAAGAAATTATTGAGAAGCCTCGGTTTAGGTGTTATCCGAATCACTCTCGTGTGTTACCTATACCATGATATATATACGCACATAAGATAGCTATGTTTAGCCTTAGGTTAGGGTGTTATTCTTCCCATTCATAGTTCAGGAGCTTGATTTGCTGTCTGACTTTACTTGTAATTCTGTGACAGGCATTTTTTCTTTATTATTATCATTTCTTAATTTGATAGATCGTAACAGTATCTGTTTGAAAGATTGAAATTCTGATTTCTCATGGTGACCAAACTGCTAGCTTAATGAGAAAAATGTTGGTTGTCAAAAAGCGTTTCTAATTTCAATCTTTAAAACCACAAGAAGATTCATAATTACCAGGGATGTTACGGAGCTTCGACTCCGACTCCGTTAAGTCGGAACTTTCGATTACTATCATACCTTCGGTTCCGACTCCGGTTTCGATACTTTTAAATCGGAGGTTATGAAAGCATAACATAGCGGCGGCAGCTTGCCGACTGTTAAGAACAGCAGAGTAATTGTGTTTGCACAATTTTGAAGCTTATTGCTAGGCCATTGCTCCATATATTCCATAAATGTGTGTACCCAATAACGTAAATAACGCAATGAATGTCTTTCAACTGTCAAAATGAAATCTGCTACTGATAATCATCATCATCATCCCAGTCCCATCCGAAGCCTTTTCAGCTTTGGAGTCTGGGGTTCTCTTTACCAGTCCAAGTGCTGAAATGGCTAAACTTCGACATTTTCCGTGAAGCGACGTGCCGTCTGACCTCCACAACCCGAAGGCGACATCGAAGCATTGCAGTTAGACCAATTGTTAGACTTTTGAGGGCTCCAACAACCCGTAACGACTGCCACTAGATGTTTGTATGGCAACCGTTACTACTGATAGTATGTTACGTAATTACCCTACTGGCTCATACATATCACGCGGGGAATTCCCTGACTCCTGCTACGTGCACTCTATCTATCACTCTGTCAATTATTTTTTCACTTGTTATGTAATTTGTTACGCACACGACACGTTCATAGGTTATAGACACAGAAATCGTAATAATATTACGATTTCTGTGGTTATATGTAGACATTTGTTTTGATTTTTCGCTAGTTTTGGAGTCAAGACATTTGATTTAATTTGTTTCAAAGCTTTTGTTCATTTAATTTTATATAATAAGCTGCTTTGGGTTTTAATTAACTTCATTTAATTTCTTGTTCATTTGAAAATATGCCAATTTTCTTTTCATTGTTTGTGTTTAATTTTACAATAAAAAAACCAAATGAAAAAACTGACTGCATAAAGTTTTTTTGTGTTTAAATAAAAAATCTCTCTCCTACTACCACTTCTAACCCTGCCTCCGCCTCCGGTTCCGACTGCGATAAATTAAATTTAAAAACTCCAACTCCGGTTCCGACTCCGATAAATCAAATTTAAAAACTCCGACTCCGGTTCCGGTTCCGATATAACTACCTCCGTTACATCCCTAATAAATACTTCTAAAAGTGAAACAACATTTATAAACTTTTTTTTATAATAAAAAATATATTCAATTAATAACTTACAAATGCCATAACTCAACAATCCATAACCAACGAAAATGACGTCACCGTGTGTACGCCGTAGATGTCCATTCCGTTCAGTTCGGCGTATAATGGTTGTGATATATCGAGGAGAGGCGTCTACGGCCACGTCCGAGCTTCACAAAGGGCCTCAATACATTGTCCCCGCGCCTGAATGTGACAAACGCACGGAGTGTGACCACGTCGATGTCTACACCTACAAGAGTGTATAAGTAGCACTATCAAGTGTCCATGGTATATCAGTTTTGCGGACAGATTATATGAGTGATTCAAAATGAGAATAAACAGCATGGATAACATCTGAATCATTTTGTATAATATTCTAAATATGATTGATGATTGATTGAAGAGGTGTCTCGTTGAATCCAGCTCGGCTGGGCTGCGTTCGAGAAGCTAAGTCTTCCATGTGTCTCAAGACTAAAACTTTTGATCAGTGTGTGTTGCCAGTGATGACTAACGGAACTGAAACGTGGTCGCTCATAATGGGTCTCGTACGGAGGCTCAGAGTCACACAAAGGGCGATGGAAAGAGCTATGTTTGGAGTTTCTCTGCGTGATCGAATCAGAAATGAGGAGATCCGCAAAAGAACCACCACCAAGGAGTCACCGACGACCGTTCGAGCCGCTAAACTTAAGTGGCAGTGGGCAGGGGCATATTGCTCGTAGAATCGATGGCCGATGGGGCAGTAAGGTTTTGAAGTAGCGGCCACGTATCCGAAGACGTAGCGTAGGGAGGCCCCCAACAAGGTGGACCGATGACCTGGTGAAGGTCGGATAGGTAGTCGCAAGGTCAGATGCATGTCATCATTATCATCTCAGCCACATGAAATCCATTGCTGGACATAGGCCTCCCTCAAGGATGTCCAAAAAGAATGGATGGATGCGGTCTGCATCCAGCGTTTCCCTACGATTTTGGTCAGGTCATCCGACTACGTAATCGGTGGGTGTCCGACGCTGCGCTTTCCGGTACGTGGTCTTTATGCCACCTCGGCCCACTGCCACAACAGAGAGCTAATCCACTGGGCTAATTCGGGACTTTAGTTCTTCTACGAATCTTCTCATTCCTGATTCGATTACGTAGAGAAACACCTAGCATAGCTGATAGCTCTCTGAGCTTTCTTATGAGGCCCATAGTGAGGGACCACGTTTCTGTAAGTTTCGCTCCGTGTAAAATTCAGCTGAATCCAATTAGACTGGGAGCCGACCCTAATATAGTAGGATAAACCCAGGCAGATGATAATAGCTTTGTCCTTAAACTGTCTCGAACGTAGTATTTCTACCACATACAGTTTCTGTACATAGTAAGCGGTTTAATCTGGCAGTTTACTCGCTTCGACATAGTTCGTGAATTACCGCGTTCCCGCCCCGCTCCCGGGATTATCCACACGTGAATCTCGGGATGTTAATTATTAATTTACACACTATGTCCCTTTTGTTACGGTCATCATTTATGTATAAGGAAGCTCCTTAGGTTATTAGGTGGGAAGATCGCATTGAAATCTGGTGGCAAGATAGTTTGGTAATGTAGGTGAGGATATATAAGGCGGCTTGTGTGTAATGGAAATAAGACTTGAACAGCCGATCGATTCAGTGAAAATATTACCTTGGAAAAGGACATGGGTAAACTGAAGTATGGAAGAGACCCCGCAATGAAAACGCATGTAATAAACATGATTCCTAACAATGTATAATGCTGAACAGTTGAAAATTAGTATTTTATAATTAAAAAGGTTTAGGAACTTTTTATATTTGCACAATAATGAAAATAATATCACGTAACTCCTATGACAAAGGTACAAAAACTTCAAACATTGCTATGAATTTTATGTAGGAGTTTTAAGGTATCTGCGAGTATTTTTATTGATAATTATATTTTTCACTGGTGATTTTGCGCTAAGGTAGCTAAGGCTTGAAGTAAATATGTACAAAGAAGTAATTGCAAGAAAAGTACTTGATAGAACGGATTTACGATACTCCCTGATCTCGTCAAGACATTCCAAAGTAATGCATAAAAACAATTGAAAAACATTTTTTTGTTTATTAGTTCACGAAAGTTTTAAGAAAATTTTAAACAATAAACAATTCATGAATGAATATATATGTAAATATTACCTGTTAGTGTGAAATTCTTATTCGTTTAACCGAGCTGGGAAAGCCGTTTAGCCATTTCTTTTGGATGAAGTCCGCTTAGAGCGATCTGTCAATAGTGTCAATCCATTATCACTAGTTAACGGTCTCCAAAGCCTGGAGCACAGGCGTAGAGTAGCCAGCCTTTCGGTCTTCTATAGGATGCATTCTGATGAGTGTGCAAGGGAATTGTATGATTTAATTCCCCCATCTCCGTTCCACCATCGGACGACCCGTCGTGCGGCGAGTTTCCACCCTCACGTTGTTAACACCACTACGATCCGGACGAAGCATTTTGCTTCCTCTTTTATTCCGCGTACATCGAGGGACTGGAACAATTTGCCGGCGGCGGTGTTTCCGTCACACTACAATTTGAGTGTCTTCAAGGCTAGAGTGAATAGGCTCTTAATAAACTAGCTCGCTTTACCATCAATGTTCGCATCACTGCTTACTATCAGGCGGGATTGCGGTCAAGCGCTAGTTTATAATATGTTAAAAATAATAATAATAATAAACTTTTAACATTGGCAAAATGATAGTGACAAGGTTTTTCAAATTTCCCGGTTCCTTCCCATCCAACTGTTTATTCACTTGACAACATTAACTTACTTTGTCGCTCAATATATTTCTGGCTTAAAGGCTTAGAAATCAAGCCAAAAAAAACTTACAAAAAAACAATATCTCTCTTCAAAACCAACGAAAAAAAAGCATCATGGCGCGCCGGCCGGTTAATCATAAAAAATCTATAAACCGATAATTACCCCTTGAAACCAACAACAAAGTGACCAAGTGGAGGCCTCCATTACAACCCGGAGATTGCAGCGCTGGGAATCCCGTAAGTCCACCCTTTCCTAATTTGTCTATGCTTGCATGTAATTTCCCAGAAGACGCGCTTAAGAAACGCAGTCCAGCTATCGAAGAAATATCAGTATATCATTACCAAACAGTCGTGCCAAAAAGTCGTGGTGGCCTAGTGTTTAAAACACCAGCCTCTCAAGTATGAGTGTGCGGGTTCGATTCCAGGTCAGGCAAGTACCAATGTAACTTTTCTATAGTTGTATGTACTTTCTAAGTATATCTTGGACACCAATAACTGAAGGTGAAGGAAAACATCTTGAGGAAACCAGTCTGAAATTGTCAACTCGCATTGAGCAAGCGTGGTGATTACGCTCAATCCTTCTCTGTATGAGAGGAGACCTGTGCCCAGCAGTGGAACGATAAAAAGGTTGATGATGATGATTACCAAACAGGTATTGTAGTGTGTAACCTATCCTAAGTCATGTAAGTAAACAGCCTTATTTATAGTGCATCTTCAGCTCTACTGTGTACTGAGTTATTATAGGTACTTTTTCATACAATAAACCGAACCTTCAAACTAAATGGACGTATTATTTCAACTATTCTAATCTATCGACCAGACCACACCAAATGGCGATCCTGCCAGGATAATAAAATGGCAGAATAATACAATGCCAGGATAATAAAATGCCAGGATAAGTAGATGCCAAGATAAGAAGAGATATTCTACAGTACTTATTTCTTAATCTTCGAGACTCCATTGCACATCACAGTATCTCGCTCACCTAGTAATATACTGGCACATCTGCAAAAAATGTGAAACTGAGTTAATAACATTATCTTAATATTTATTAGCGTCTATACTAGTACCTCAAACCCGTTGATCACTGGGTTTGGTTACTAGTGTAGCGGTGCCTACAACGCAACATGCGAACAACGCATCATTCTGACGTCACACGAATTCTACATCTCGCAATCAGAGTTTACCGTGCAACTAGCATATATACAAGCTCGCGACATCAACCGGCGGGCAAGTGGGGAGGGAGGATGAAGTGAGCTTTACACGCTGCTCCTCATACCTCCACATTGGTGCATTACTCCCCTCCGTCTGAGGGTTCCACACTATTATAGACATGAATCTGTAAAAACGCATAAAATTAACTCGTATAATAACTTCAAACATAATCTATACTAATATATAAAGTTGAAGAGTTTGTTTGTTTGTATGAACCCGCTAATCTCAGGAACTACTAGTCCGATTTGAAAAATTATTTTTACGTTGGATAGCCCATTAATCCAGGAAGGCTTTAGGCTACATAACATCACGCTGCGATCAATAGGAGCGGAGCACTAACTCCACGCGAACGAAGTCGCTGGCGGCCGCTAGTTATACAGTATGTTAACTAACAGAGGGCGTTCCCGTTAACCCGAAATAGTATAGCATACATACATGCTAAAAAAAATATTTCCATTCGAAAACAAAATGTTTTAATAAGAAAATATTCAATAAAAATTTTAAATTGAAAAAAAACACACTGTACACGCGAACATGAAAGACGGCAACGTCGCAATTTATTTATACATGACGACTACTATTTTGATTTAAAACAGGAGGTTTCAAATTTATTTCCAATTAGAATTAATTAAGGGAACGCCCTCTGTTATTTAACATACTGTATTATAAAGGCTTTGATCCTTGTTTCTGTAAAATATGATAAAAGTGAAGAGCGATGTATTTATGTTTTTTTTTTTAAATATAAAACGTGGCCCCACACAAGTAGGAATTACAACATCTGTGTGTTTACAAACATTTAAAACTCACACACACAAACAGCTAGACCCGGAACAACTATGTACTTGTAGGTCATACATACAACACTTTTTTTTTCCTGGGTGGAAATCCTCAATGGATGTCCGCCGCTCTGGGGTGGGCGACGGGGTCTGTCAGACTCTTACTGACTAAAACCACCCCAGTGTCTCTTCTATCACGAGCGCGCGTGGGGCTGCGGGAGTCTAAATTCTTCCACGGCCCCACATCCTCGTGCTGGCCTGGTCCACTGGGCCGGCCCCACGGGGTAGTGGGGTGTCAAACTACCCCGTGCATCGCCTCAGAGGCGCGCACCGACACTCGCTCGCGCCTCCGCCTCGGGGTCCAGCGAATAGGGGGCAGGGACTTCCACATGTCCCTCGCCCCTGGACCCATTTATGGGGGGCGGCAGAGGGCGTTACCCGCCCTTCTTTGGCGCCCGGTGCGTCTTCTGCGGCCCGGGAAGGGAGTTGAGATCTCCCTCTCCCGTTCCGCAGCTTCCTTCTGCATACATAAAACACTACACCAACTAACAACTTTACTTTATCGGCAAATATCTGGCTTACAATTATAAGCAAATGATTCTGATTTGGCATAAAGTTATAAAAGAACTAATAAATATTTAATTTAAATTTAATACCTTACCGTTTATTATCCTACAATTAATTAATATTTTCAACAAAACAGACCGGAAACTATTAAAAACAACCGGAAAAGTAATAAATTAAATAGCAATACAATTTACAAAATAAAACAGCCATGATGTTAATGCGGAGCAGGCAATCCACAAAAGAGTGCTGGGACACGCCCGCGCAATCCCGGGATGTGCCCCTTGACAATACCAGTCGTATAACGTGTCATATTATTTCAACCCGGGACGTTTTATTCGTAAATGATTTGCGCGTAATGCCCCGGTCTCCCGGGATAGAACGGATTGGTACAGCACTAATAAAATTTAATTTTAATCGCTGCTGTAATTTTGTGAAGCGGTTGATGTTTTTTGAATTATTTATTAGCTTGATTCGTATTTAGGTTACTCGTTTAGTAAATCATTAAAATGTCTATTTTAATGATTTAAGGTTTATTTATTGGTTTGAGGTATGAGGTGTTCCTTATACCTATATGGTAAGCAGCTTCGCGATGATTAATGTCGGGAAGTTTGTATGTTTACGCGATAAATTTTCCTTGCATGATGCAGGATTTTTGCGTTGTTCGCATATGGCGTTGTAGCTACTGCAACAATATTATATAATTTCAATCCGGGAAGTTTTATTCGTAAATGAATTGGAGGGTAATGTAACTGCCTCCCGGGATAGAATAAAATGGAACGGCACTTACAAAATTTAATTTGAATCGCTGCTGTAATGTTGTGTATTAATGTTTTTTGAATTATTTATTCCTTTATTTTGTAGCCTAAATATAATGTTTAATATTTCATAATATTCGAATATTGTTATTTCAAATTATTATTAAACGTATAAAACGCGGAAGTTGAACCCGATTTAACAATCAAACATACTTATACCACCTTGAGACTGAAAAGCCCCACCTACTTTTCTTGACGAAGACCCAGATCAGATGTCCGTCTGATGCGGCATACCTCAACTACCCGGGATACTCTTTGGGACATCATTTCCTGCAGCGTGCCGGGATTTGTGTGTATATCCGCAATGACATCTGTTGCCGGCGTCTCCCTTACCTCGAAGACCCCCATCTATCGTCCTTATGGCTGTTGGTTGACACTGGGGTGGACAATATTGTCTACACCTGTGTCTACCGATCGTACAGCGGTAACCAGGAGACAACTCGACTATACGAGCACCTCAGTGAAGCTTCTGACAATGCGCTGCATCGGCACCCTGACGCATAGTTCGTCGCTCTGGGGGACTTTAATGCCTACCAGCAAGACTGGCTTTTCCCATACCAGAGGACCGACCACGCTGGGAGAGAAGCGCGAAACTTTGCACTATTAATGGGTCTTTCCCAGCTGGTGGTACAAGCGACTAGGGTGCCTGATGTAGCTGGTCATACTGCCAATTATCTGGACCTTCTGCTGACCACTGATCCGGACAGATGTGTTGTAACAGTTTGCTCACCGTTAGGAACTTCAGACCACTGTCTGGTGAAGTCTGTGTCGTCCTTCTCCCCACCTGATTGCGACTCGCGTGGTGAGCGGCGAATGTGTCGTTACAAGTCGGCAGATTGGGATGAGTTGCGCTACTTCTTTGCGTCTTATCCTTGGCAACAGGTCTGCTTCTCTTCTGACAATCCGTCGAGCTGTGCGGACGCTATATCCGACGTGATGCGTCAAGCTATGGCGTATTTCATCCCCTTCAGTGACGTGCCCGTCGGTGGCTCGGCTCGCCCATGGTTTACCGCCGATTGTGTTCAAGCTGAACAGCGTAAGCACACGGCATTTCTCACCTGGGTTAAAACGCTCGTGACCGCAGAGCTCTGGATCTAAGCTCAAAGAAGAGAGCCTTTAACCGTGCTGCCAAGTCCTACAAAAAGGCGCTTAAGAAGGCTCGCTTCGACCGCATTACTCATATTGGTAACAAGCTCTCTGCGCACCCTTGTGGTAGCAGATCTTTCTGGTCCCTAGCCAAATCGGTCGAGGCGAACTTCTGTCGGCCCACACTGCCTCCGCTGGTTAGGCCTGATGGAGCACTGGCTCATACGGCGAGAGAGAAAGCAGGTCTCTTTGCGTCTCTCTTTGCCCATAGTTCGCGTCTTGATACTGGCAGTGCAATTCCATCTAATTTACCTCATCGCGGAACTTCAATGCCGGAGGTTCGCATTCGGAACAAAGAGGTCCTGAGAGCACTGTGTCGTCTGGACGTGAATAAGGCTATTGGTCCAAATGGTATACCAGCGATTGTTCTTAAGGTATGTGCGCCTGAGTTGTCTCCTGTATTGACGCGCCTGTATCGCCCATTTAGGACTGGTATAGTGCCCAAGTCCTGGAAGCTTGCCAACGTGCAGCCCGTGCCCAAAAAGGGTAGTCGTGCCGATCCTACCAACTATCGACCGATTTCAATAACCTCCATACTCTGCAAGATTATGGAGCGTGTATTGAACTCGCGCCTCTTGGCTTACCTGGAAGGTAACGATCTCCTCAGTGACCGACAGTGCGGTTTTCAGCGCAATCGGTCAACTGGGGACCTACTAGTGTATGCCACTCACCTGTGGGGCGAGGCCCTCGAGAAAAATGGGGAAGCGATTGCCGTCTCCCTTGATGTCTCGAAGGCCTTCGACCGGGTATGGCACGCTGCCCTTTTGAGTAAGCTTCCAGCGTACGGCATTTCCGCTGGCCTGACTGGCTGGGTAAAAGACTTCCTGACTGAACGGTCCCTCCAAGTTGTTGTCGATGGAGCCTCATCGGAGCCCATGTCCACCAATGCCGGTGTTCCTCAGGGGTCTATTCTCTCTGCAACTCTATTCCTGCTGCATATTAACGATCTGCTGATGCCCGGTATCTATGGGTATGCAGATGACAGCACAGTTGTGGAGAGATACCTGCCGGAAGCTCGGGCTAGTAAGAAAACAATCCGGTCCGAAAGAGAGGCTATGGTAGAGGGTATGGTATCGTACGAGTGCTGCACTACAGACAGTCTCTGAATGGGGCAAAGCCAATCTTGTAGCATTCAATGCCGCCAAAACACAGGCGTGTCTTTTCACTGCCAAAAGGAGCCCGTTCACCTTGGCTCCTACTATTCAGAATGTATCCTTGGAGTGCACCGACCGCCTTCAGCTTTTGGGAGTTGAGATTTCCTCGAACCTTAACTTTGGGCGGTTCATTGAGTCCAGGGCCAAGGTGGCTGCCAGAAAACTTGGCGTCATCGCAAAGGTCCGGCGGTACTTCACACCAAGGCAGCTTCTAATGTTGTACAAAGCACAGGTCCGCTCGTGTGTGGAGTACTGCAACCACATTTGTGCTGGTGCTGCGAAATGTCACCTGGCTACTTTGGATTCAGTGGAGAGGCGTGCGAAAAGGCTGATTGGCGACCCAAACTTAACTCGAAACGGTCTCCAAAGCCTGGAGCTTAGGCGGAGAGTAGCCAGCCTTTCGGTCTTCTATAGGATGCATTCTGGTGAGTGTGCAAGGGAATTGCATGATTTGATTCCCGCATCTCCGTTCCACCATCGGACGACCCGTCGTACGGCGAGTTTCCACCCTTACGTTGTTGACACCACTACGATCCGGACGAAGCGTTTCGCTTCCTCTTTTATACCGCGCACATCGAGGTACTAGAACAATTTGCCAGCGACGGTGTTTCCGTCACACTACAATTTGAGTGTCTTCAATGCTAGAGTCATCATCATCATCATCATCACAGCGTTAATTCCAGTCGCATCCGAAGCCTTTACAGCTTTGGAGTCTGGGGTCCGCTTTACCAGTCAAACTGTTGAAATGGCTAAATTTCGACATTTTCCGTGAAGCGACTGCCGTCTGACCTCCACAACCCGAAGCATTGCAGTTAAACCTACTGTCGGACTTTTGAGGGCTCTAACAACCCGTAACGTCTGCCACTAGATGTTTGTATGGCAACCGGGACCAACGGCTTAACGTGCTTTCCGAGGCACGACCAGACCAGTGCAAGTATTCATATTCATGCATACAAATACTTGCACTGTGCGGGGATCGAACCCGCGCCGCCTTGCGCAGCGGCCGCGTCCGCTACCGCTACGCCACTTCAAGGCTAGAGTGAATAGGCTTTCAATAAACTAGCGCGCTTTACCATCAACCATTGCATCAGTGCTTACCATCAGGCGGGATTGCGGTCAAACGCTAGTTTATAACTTATAAAAGAAAAATCTCATCCGCGTATAGAATGTATGAATTTGAAATTTGAACAACAAAGTTTGTACAGAATGCATTTTCTATTTGAGTGCCACTCCATTTCAGACTGCAAAACTATTTGGACCATTTCTAGACCGACGGTAGAAACACACTCAAGCGTAACACAGAACTTCACCACAACTACCGTAGTTATCAAAATATTATACTTTTATCACCTCCCAACTTGCCAGTATCGGCAGCAATGAAACGATAATAAACATAAATAAAAGGATATTTCCCCGGCGCCAGTAATCGTTGCATTATATTGTGTCTGTCGCGAAAAGATCCAAATCGTTCCTTGTTTGGCAACTTGGCCCATCAAATGACGCTAATCCAAATAGTTGCCAGCTCCTGGACTATTTGTTAGTGATAAGTTACACGTTGACAGGGGTCTTAAACATTTTTGGAAATGATACATTGTCGCCGATTCTTTTGTCCACAAACTAAACTAATCCTTTCTATTTCACTAGCTGCGCTAAGCGGTTTCACCTGCGTAGGTTTCGATATGTTCCGCTCCTATGCGTGATGTTATATAGCTTAAAGCCTTTCTGAATTAAGGGGCTATCCAACGCACAAATAATTTTTCAAATCAGACCAGTTCCTGAGATTAGCGCGTTCAAACCAACAAATAAACAAACTCTTCAGCTTTATACAACGTGTAACAAAAAGGGTATATACATACCAAGAGCATGGCATCTTTAGATGATATCAAACGATATCGGAAGGGTTTCAACTCAAAATTAAATACTCATAAATTGGTACCAAATTTTCGGTTTCGTGTGTTTCTTAAATCATAACAAACGTGGCAGCACACTACATACGTTAATAACTACTCGTTACCCGTCACGTTACTTGCCAAAATCCGATAAATGTCTTCAATATCTCTGTGCGACTAGTATGATAATAGCCTATCACAGGCAGTGTTTTTCCTCATAACTTCCTAACATAAAGAGATAGGATTAAAAAACCCTTCCAATATCGTTTGATATCATGTAAAGATGCCATGCCTTTGTTATGTATATACCCTTTATGTTACACGTTGTATATTAGTATAGATTAAGAATAGGATAGAAGATAACATTTTAATTTAATCCTGTCAAATTAAGATGTTCCATAGACAGTTTAGACGCGATTATAAATATGGCGGCCAAAAATACATCAATTTACGTCAAGGGCGGATTAATTTGACACGTCTAAACTAACATATTATCTTCTGTCCTTTTCTCAATGAAATAGAATTTAGTTTGTGTACAAGAGAATCGGGGTTATTATTATTATTTTTTATTTCTTTTATTAGTTATAAACTAGTGCTTGACTGCAATCCCGCCTGATGGTAAGCAGTGATGCAATCGTTGATGGTAAAACGCACTAGCTTATTAAGCCTATTCACTTAAAAAAACCGAGTGAATAGGAAGGAAGACGACAGTTGAGCGAGGTGATGCAATGTTTAACCCAATAACACGACCAACGATGCTGCGCCAGAGGATGATCTGGAGACCCTCCACGACCAAACCTCCGACACAACAATATTAGGCACATCGTACCCGGTAAACATCTCAACACAACTGCTCAGACCCGTCCTCCGTACGGCTTCACCAGACATCATGCCGGAACACGACGAATCGCTTGGCGACAAGACTTTGTCTGGTGGGTGGTAACTTATGCCGGCGGCTGATGTTGTTGCCTACCACCGAGATAGATTATATTGTAATTGCAAGACAAAAGTTGCCATCTTTTTTATTTTCATTGTTTGACTGTGTGTAAGTTGTTTTTGAAGGATTCCTAACGATATGAACAGGGGGTGATTACGAAGATGACTAATAGAAAATTACTGAAGAAATAGGCCGATAAGAATTTTTTTTTCTTCGTAGTGTTTCGAAGGCAAATAATCCATACTAATATTATAAATGCGAAAGTAACTCTGTCTGTCTGTCTGTCTGTCTGTTACGCTTTCCCGCTTAAACCTCTCAACCGATTTTGATGAATTTTGGCACAGACAATCTTTAGACCCTGAGAAAGAACATAGGATACCTTTTATCCCGGAAAAATTTGATATTCCCGAGGGAAATTTAAAAAGCGCGATATAACCGAACTCCACGCGGGCGAAGCCGCGGGCGGAAAGCTAGTAAGTTAAATATTCTGTTCGGCCTTGAACTCGGTGATTAAGGAAAGTTGATGGTTACAATAAATTACCAAGTGGTTGAAAGGAGTTGACAATGTTTAGTAGAGTAAGCTACAATTTTTTTAAATGGATAAGTTGTCTATACTATTAAAAATAAATATAGTCGTGTGACGGAATTTTATCAGAAAAAATAATGCTCGAATTGCTGTGGATCGATGCAGTGTGGGTAGGTCCCGACAAGGTGGACCGACGACCTGGTGAAGGTCGCGGGAAACTGCTGGATGCGGGAGGCGCTGTACCGGTCGTCGTGGAGATCCTTGGGGGAGGCCTATGTCCAACAGTGGACGTCTTTCGGCTTAAATGATGATGATGATGATGATGGAGGACAGTTTTGGTGAAAATTTTGTGATCGTGCATAAATATAAATGTGTACATACCGAAATATGGCTCAGTATAATATATTCAATATGTAAAGAAAACCCTGTCCGATCCGTGAAGGTATTGTTAGGAATCGATAACTGATTCTACTAATGCCGACAAAGCCGGACTAAAGTTTAAAAAAAAATCCCCCTAAATAAATAAATATTATTTTGCAAAAAGAGGTAACTTAATACATGTGCGGTAGGACACCCTTCCGCGGGCGACGGGGGGCAGGGCACGCGACGCGTGGTCGAATCGCATAAGCGTACCGTCAAAATGTTGTTGTCACTTTTTAAAAATTACCAAATTTCGGGGAACTTGGAATTAATTCGCGGGAAAGAAAGATTATTTTAATATTCATTAGTATTGTTACTTTGATGATTATGTAAAATTTTATAGTATATTTGGTCATGTGTTTACCTAACCTTTATTATCCTTATGGGTTGGACAGGCTTTTCTTTACATATTGTATACAACGTTATATTTTTCATATACGAAGCCCTAAACACGTATAAGGTATTTTTAAGTAAATAATCTATATATAAAAATATATATAAGTTATGAGCTTTTATCTTACCTGGTTGTCAAAACAAAAATATGATCAACGTACCGCTCGCCCGGCCGCGCCGACAGCGGCGCGCCGCGGGTGGCAATGTCTCACTGTGTGCCTAGTACTATGATCCAACGTCAACTGAGCTGTGCGCTCGGTAACCACACTGCATTAATTTCTAAATGTATTTGGGAATCAATATAACATGGTGTAAAAATGATTGGAATCGATTCAGTTGCTTATTCTGATCAAACTGTATTCAGATTTTGTATAAAGAAAAAATGAAGTTGTATATATAACACTTTTCAGCATTAACCTATATTTTCAAAATAAATTTCTATTCTATACTGCTTACAACTTTTTTGCATACCTATTAGATAACTATTTTACCTTTCTGTTATATAGCTTCAATGATTTATTCATAATAATTTACATTTGGCAAAGTAGTCAGTGTCTCATACACCTTTTTAAGGCACGTACACCCAAGGTTCACCATCCCTGTACTATGATAAAGTTTTGATTAAGTTTCACACAAACGAACATAGTTTTTCCGGCTATTTATCGCCGTATGGATGGGGAGGAGAAAAATTGCCATCGCGAGTTTGGCAGTTCATTTAGATATAATCAGTTGTTCTGCGAACTTCTGGATGGGGACGATTTGTCTGTTTTTGTCACTGTCTTATAGATCGTGGATCTTCTTCTATCCTGTCTATCAATGGGAACTAGTTTTATGGTGATAGGTATTGCATGACTGAGAATAGCTATGTTTATTTATATATATCTTAACTAGCTTTCCGCCCGCGGCTTCGCCCGCGTAAATTTCGGTTATATCGCGCTTTTTAGATTTCCCTCGGGAACATCAAATTTTTCCGGGATAAAAGGTAGCCTATGTCCTTTCTCAGGTCTAAAGATTGTGTGCTTTCCGCCCGCGTCTTCGCCCGCATGGTGTTCGGTTATATCGCGCTTTTTAGATTTCCCTAGGGAATATCAAATTTTTCCGGGATAACAGGTACCTAGCCTATGTTTTTTCTGAGGGTCCAAAGATTGTCTGTGCCAAATTTCATCAAAATCAGTTGAGATGTTTAGGCGGGAAAGCGTAACAGACAGACAGACAGACAGAGTTACTTTAGCATTTATAATATTAGTATGGATAATAAGAATCTTACCGCGTTGGCCACGTTGCCGCGTCTAAGTCGTGGTGGCCAAGTGATTAAAACACCAGACTCTCAAGTATGAGTGTGTGGTTTCGATTCCAGGTCAGGCAAGTACCAATATAACTTTTCTAAAGTTATATGTACTTTCTAAGTATATCATGGACACCAATGACTGATTACAAGATGAAGGGAAGCATCTTGAGGAAACCTGGACTTTAAGTCTAAAATCGCCAACCCGCATTGAGCAAGCGTGGTGATTACGCTCAATCCTTCTCTGTATGAGAGGAGACCTGTGCCCAGCAGTGGGACGATAAAAAGGTTGATGATGATGATGATTTTATTTTATTGTACACACAATATTATATGCGTGTGTGTATATGTCCCTATAGTGTGTTTGCGGATCGGTGGGATTCTCCAATGTTGTAGAAGTGGATGCAGCTCCACGCTAAGTATTAATTGTATGTAGGTATGTATGTATGTCTGAGCTTTATGTTTGTGTCTGTAACCTACTAATGTTGTAGAAATTAAATTAAATAGTAATTAACCTTATGGACTCTGGTCTGAAGTAAAAGTATTCTATTCTATTGTAATAAATTACATAGGGATATGACAACTTTAGAAACTGAGTGTAAAGGTGTTGCTTATTTCTTAAGAAATTTCTTCCAGCAGACTTGCGAAAGGGGAAGTAAGATAGACATATATTATAGACAATAGTTTATGAGAACAAGAACAGAAAAATAAGAGATATACTTACACATATAATAAATACATAATTAGTATAATGTATGTATAAAAAATGTGTTAAAAAAATACTGCAGAACTTTCTTATTCGTAAAGTATATTATAATATTTTAGATTTCCTTAATGAGAAAGATTTTAATGTTCCGATTGCATACAAAGGGAAGAACCACAATACATATTCCTAATAAAATGTAATTCTTTATTCTTATTTTTATACTCAACAATTTTTATGTACGTTTGTAACGCTCAATTATAATATATTGCATGCCGATTGGTAAAATATGGCTGATCTTACTACCTTTATTTATGTAACAACTTTATTGTACCCATATTTGCAAAAGAAATTGTCTTTGTCTTTATTATTATATATACATATTTAAAGTGTGTTTTCAAGTATGTATGTAGATTACAATTATGCTGGATCGGCTTCCAGTTTGAAAGTGAATGACTCTTTACACTTAGCCAATTTAATGGTATGGTGAACCATAAATTTTTCGGAATACGTTGGAATCAAGAGGACATTAATACTTCATAATAAGGCCCGGAACGTCCATTTAAAGTTTCGTCACTCGTGGAGTCTGTTTGAGTTAATTCCATTTATGGTTGATATTCGTGAAAGCTTTTTAAAAGATGATTCTGATTCTTGTAGTTCAAGTATTCTGTAGGCTTCTGGTTTTTAATATTATATATTTTATTATATATTATACCACCTCGGGCGGGTTACGTTAGTCGCATACACAGTGACCGCTGGGCAAATCACCACTTGGTGGGTGCCTGAGTATGGACGGCGCCACCGAGGTCTGCCCAGGCAGAGGTATCAAGTCGACTTAGACTTGACTCACAAGGATCTGATCAAGGTGGCTCTAGAAAAGGATATCTGAATGGATTTGCAGTTGTGGGGGGGTGGGGGTGGGGGGTGGGGGCTATCTTCTGCCCCTTTCTTAATGAAGTAGAAAGAAAAAGATGTATTAAACTTAAATGTAGTTTAGTTTGTGAACAAGAGAATCAGCGCCATTTTTCACCAATAGGGTAGTTGACAAAAAAAAAAAAATAATTAGTCCGTCAGTCAGATTTCCAAAAAATACTAGACACGAATTTTTATTTTCTCATATAAACAAAAAATAAAGACGACATAGTGCGTTGAAAACTCGTGTGACGTCACTGCACGCTACACTTTTTAGCGAGGAGTGACGTCACCAGCTACCATTCCTGATCTTTGATGCCTTTTATATTTGTCAATTTTTATTGATTTGATAAAACAAAATATACGTATCCAATATTTTTCTGTAATCTGAATGACGGACTAAATAGAATGTTATTTTTTACCCAGGAAACATCCCTATTAAAGAAAAAGCGTCTTGTGTAAATTGTCTGCTCTGACTTTCTTTAGTCTCTCGTATATGTAAGGAAATTTCTTAAAAAGCACATAACCTAAAATAAGTTTGGTCTTTTAAAATTCTTTTGAGACACGATGAATAGATTTTGTGGTGTGTTTGGTTACATATATTCACAAAACCTTGTCGACACGATCATTACATGTTATGCGTTCAAAATCCGTGCGAAGCGTTTGGTTGGCCGCGCCCCCGGGTATGGCTCGACACAATTGTACCGCTGCTAGGGATGTCCCTTGTAGCATTCATGTAGCTTTGTTGTAAGAATATTGTACGAGAGATTTGGTCAATTTGTTCAAGAGACTTGTAGGGTAGAAGTGTATGGACACCGCAGGCTGTATATTGTTAATATTTTTGGGTTATTTCCAATTCGTTTCTTTTTCTGAACAGATAAAAGTATCTGTATTGTCACTTGGAAGTCTTTAAACAGACTTGGACGCAGGTTAGTGTCCTGGATGCCAGCTGCAGGTTACAGGAACTGATGGACGCTGGTGATGGCGCCAAACAAGTAGCCGAGTTCTGGGCCGAATCCATTCAGATTGCTATATGCTAATAAAAAGATGATTCGCGAGGTACGGTAAAGATCTACACCCACAGAGCATGGCAGAAAGGTTCTGGAGTGGCGGCCACGTACTGGAAGACGCAGCTTAGGGAGGCCCCCAACAAGGTGGACCGATGACCTGGTGAAGGTCGCGGTAAGCCGAGGGATGCGGGCAGCCCAAGACCGGTCAGCGTGGAAAGCCTTGGGGGAGGCCTTTGTCCAGCAGTGGACATCTATAGGCTGCAGAAGAAGAAGAAGACTTGTGACTCACTTCTAATATTTATGTTCTTCACACTCTAAGAATCTGCGTTATTCTAACAATCTCCTCTTACTCTGTCCTTCACATACGTCTGACTTTGTTCATTCTTCATTTCACATTCAATCCATCCTTCTGTGGAATGCGCTTCCTCTTGATATCAGGTTGGCCGCCAGTCGGTTTGCATTTAAGCGGAAATTGCAGAGTTATTTTCGCAACAACTAGTGTACAGTTATTGCTACACCCCTCTCCCAAATTTTAGTTTTTTATGTATATATTATAAGTATATATTTTGGTAATAGTATGTATGTATATTTAGCTTATTTAAGTATTTTTTAATAATTTTAAGGGATTTTTTTTTCTTTACAATTTTCTATCAATCTAAAGCACCTACCATCTTATCTCTTCACCACCTGTGGTGGACTGGTAGAGAATGCCTAAGGCATTAAGTCCGCCTCTCTACATATCATGTGCGAAAGAATAAATAAATAAGAAGTACACCTACATATGTATATGTATATAGTTATGTGTCAGTCTAATGTTGGACGAGCCTGTTGTCATCAATCGGTTATAAATCCAGGTTAAGAGCTGATAAATAGTCAATAGTCATAGTATGTTAAACCACTTAAATGGTTATTGAATTATGCATCTGAACATTATAGAAATGCAGTTGTTTGTATAAAAATGACAGCATAGTTCAGTACTAAGTTGTCACTTTTGTATTTAGAACTTTGATATCAATAAAGTTCGAAATACAAATACTGACTCAAACGTTAAGTCTGGAACTAAAGTTAGATTCCGTTTTGTAATGGGATTGTGTTTTAACAGTTTTTGAAACTGTTAAGAAACAAATTGTTTGCATTTTTTTCTCAGGTTAGGCAAAAAAACGTCTTTTAATCAAATTAGCCTGAGAATCAGCACTTTTTGAACGTCAATATTACTTATGACAGTCCCTCCAAAACGCCCGCCCTTCGCCACTTCCTCGTCCTTTCGCTGGGAAGAAGAAATGTTGTTATGTACCTAAATCATAAAAGAAATGATTTGAAATGGCGACCATTTTTCTGACACATGTGCAAGTAACCACGGTGGCAGGATATTGTTAATCAAAAACCTACATTAATGTCTCTATGTATTTGTGATTCCAATAATAAATTATTTCGACTTGTATAATAAATTCATACAGCGTTGAAACTTCCCTAACTCCAATCAAATGATGACGAAGCGCCCCTTGATATTTCAAATAGCTATAGACAAATGTTAGCTATAATGAAAACTGCTAGAAACTTGAGTCATTACAGCCTAACAGATGTTTTGCTATCAAACCTCGATTTGATATTAAACTCGCTGGCAACACAATATTGTTTTTACATAGAAGTTTAGCTATTGTTATTATTTAAGTTAGATTGATTTTACAACTTGTGGGGAGTTTGGTTGTTTTACTCGTTGTATTGTTAAGATAATTTTCATTTTGGTAGACGAAATTTTACTTCAAATACTTATTCGTTTACTTATCCAACGTTAGTGCTTCAATGTACTACTCCGCGAGGGGGGAGGCCATGGACACTAACTTTGTTACACAACGCGACCTCAATAGAATTTCTAGATTATTTAAACCTCAGACTGACGTCTGGGAGGACCTCTTATCCGAATGGCAAAGTAGGTGGGATAATTCCATCAAGGGCCACCTCCATCTGTTCTTTCCATCCGTTGGCGATCGGCTGGCTAAGACATGGCTGGAGGTTGACCACTGCGTTGCCCAATTTCTCACAGGTCATGGCAACTTTAAAAGTAAACTGTATTCTTTTAAACTTGTTCCTTCGCCTTTGTGTCAGTGTTCTACATCGAACTGTGAATTTGAACAGTCCACACATCACATCTTGTGGGAGTGTATTCTTTGGCAGAATGAACGCAATATTATGTTGGATAGTGTACAAGTTACATCCGGAGTTGTTTATTATACGGACCTTGTTGAAACTAGAACTAATTTCCGTGCGTTCAGGCGCTCTTGCCATACCTATTATTGGAATCAATTGTAACAGCAAATACCTACTTAGGACCCATTAACTTGATCAAATGTTATTCCGTGGTGCTTGGCAATCTGGGCTTCTCCCAGTTGCAATAATGTCCCTTTGTGCCGATTGGCCTAGTTCTGTTCTGTCTCCTGCTTATTATGGAGGGAAGTGGAAAAAATATCTTTTTTCTTACTCCTCCGCTATTCTTTTCTGATTAATTTCGTTGCGGGACCCAAGACAGTTGAAACGTTTCTCCGGGACTCGTCGAGCTTCATTGCTCGGCGTTTTTCTGGCGGTCTCCACTGTTGATTCTGGCTTTCAGGAGTTGCAGTGGGTTGGGAACAGTGTGGCGGGTTATCCAACGTTATTTTTTGTTTATGCAAAACCTGAATATAGTTTGTTCAGAGTAAGCAACTGAGTCGATTCCAATGATTTTTACAACATTGTTATATTTTCCCAAATACATTTAGAAATTGTTGCAGAGTGGTTACCGTGCGGTTACGATAGATCATAGTACTTGCGTGTGCGCCACAGCTGACGCCAGAGGTCAACGCACCGCGCTCGTCCGCCCGAGCGGAGCTTTGACCATATTTTTGTTGGGACAATAGAATAGCATGCTCATAACTTTGTGGTTTTTCATGATATCTTTTTGAAATTTTGTACATACATTCTTTACTTAAAAATAAGTACTGGATACGTGTGAATTATGTTGTATATACTTTATTGTACACTGAACGCAAAAAAATTAAAAAAATACATTCAACACAACAAAATATACAATGGGTGTCCTTATCGCTAATGCAATCGCTTCCAGACAACCTTAGAATGGACAGAGACTTTCCTGGACATTAAATGGAACTTAGACGACATGGGCGTAAGCACTAGCATTAGAAGTGTCGATGGGTGGGCGTTTTGGGACACTGTCTTATGTAATATTGACGTTCAAAAAGTGCTGATTTTCAGCTCCATTTGAATAAATGAATTTTGATTGTTTTGGTTTGATTTTCAGCGACTTTTAAATGTTTGTAAACCCAGGATAGGAGTAATTCCTAATGTAGGGCAATATTTAAAATATGTATAACTACATATTTAAAGCAATTAGTTATTATTTAATGCTGCGAAGGTGGATACGGCTTCATATCATTGTGTCCTTTTGTATTTTTTGGCAAACTACCCTAAACCGCCAAATATTCCCATTCGCCCTTGAGCCTTAATGCTTTAGAAATGAAGTTGAAAATCTAATAAAGAAATTTGATAGATTTTTATAGCTTGAAGTACTGTCGTCTCTACATTGTTACTAACAAATTATAGATCAACACCCTAATTACCATACACACTATTAATATCAATTTTAAGCTTAACGCTAATGCATTGCTTAGTGTGTTCGAAAAACTTGTCTGCCCAACAACGTAAAAACTGCAATGAATGTTGTTGAAATGTCATAATGAAATCCATCGCTACTGAGAGTGTGTTACGCAATTACATTTCTTCTTCTTCTTCAGCCTATAGATGACCGGTCTTGTGCTGCCCGCATCCATCGGCTTCCCGCGACCCTCACCAGGTCATCGGTCCACCTTGTTGGGGGCCTCCCTACGCTGCGTCTTCCAGTACGTGGCCGCCACTCCAGAACCTTACGGCCCCATCGGCCATCGGTTCTACGAGCAATGTGCCCTGCCCACTGCCACTTAAGTTTAGCGACTCGCAGAGCTATGTCGGTGACTTCGGTTCTTCTGCGGATCACCTCATTTCTGATTCGATCACGCAGAGAAACTCCTAGCATAGCTCTTTCCATTCCACAGTGTCTCAAGACTAAAGTCTTTGACCAGTGTGTGTTGCCAGTGATGACTTACGGAACTGAAACGTGGTCGCTCACAATGGGCCTCATACGAAGGCTCAGAGTCACACAAAGGGCATTACATTTCTGGTCTGAAATAAATCAAATTTATTTTTATTTGCATCAAATTTTACAGTACATTGAAACATGTGGTACATACAGTTAAAAGGATGTAAAAAATAGTGTGGCGGCACCAGCACCCTTGCTAAGTTGCCAAGACAACTTGTGTTAAAGATGCTGGGCCCGACCCTTTGATGGATGTTTCTTTCTTATATTTAGCTACATTCATGCCATTTTGAAATTATTCAACTGGTTCGTTATATGGCATAGGTAAACGAACAAATAAACTATTTAGGAAAGGACATAAAACAAAAAGAAAATAAAATGTTTTGAGTGGACTACTGAAGTGTGTATAAGGGTGTGCGAAGGTGTGTGAGTGTGTGTGTGAGTGCATGAATGAGGGAGAATTTTTTTTTTTATATACTGACAAATCACACAGATTGAGCTAGCCCCAAAGTAAGTTCGAGACTTGTGTTATGGGATACTAACTCAACGATACTATATTTATAATAGATACATATATAGATAAACATCCAAGACCCAGGCCAATCAGGAAAAGATCGTTTCCCATCATGACCTGGCCGGGGATCGAACTCGGGGCCTCCATGTCGCAGGCAGGCGTGTTGACCGCTACGCCACGGAGGTCGTCGAAATGTTTATTATTAATATTTTAATTAGTCAAAGCCTTCTTTGACTAATGAAATCTATGCTGTATTTTCTCAAAGCACTTCTCAAAACCCCAGTGAGCGTTTCAAGCTTCTTAAAGCTATGAAACACGATCCTCCCACCAGACCACCGGCGCTGGCGCTCGCGTGACGATCATCATCGTTGATAAACGTCGGCCGATCTCCTTTAATTGGACGCGAGCCATTGTCACTCTTTTGTTTCCAAGCGATTTCTATCTATACTTAATTTATTGCTTGGTAACTATGGCGGGAGTTGAGTCTTGTTAGTAGAAATTAGGGTTGTAACGGAGGCTTGTTAGCGGAGGCGGATGCGGAGGCAACTAGTCTCACCTCCGCGGAAGCGGAGGTTAACGGAGGCGGAGGTGAAAGTACATATAGAAAACATTGAAATTGATGGTTAATTAAAACAAATTTTTTATTTTAATTTAACATTAATAGTAGTATACTTAGTAAAAAAATATTACCTTCTTGTAATGAAAATTAAGGAGAAACAAATTATGTTTGCCGCATTCACGCCTCGCACTAGTTGATTCTTGACCATTTCGCGCTCAAACGCGGCCGGACGGTTGTCGAGCATCGCAGCTTGCGCGTTATTTATTTTATAAATACGTAAATAAACCTCCGTTATAACTCCGCAAAAAATTGTGCGGAGGCGGAGGCGGAAGCGAAGGTGCGATTTCTTGCGGAACTTCCGCAGTAACGGAAGCGGAGGCGAAGCTCCGTTACAACCCTAGTAGAAATACAGTTTTTTAAGTTTTTGTAGGAGATTGTGTTAAGGTGTTCGATATTTGGAAGGCGTACGCGGTATCTGTCTGAGTTATCAGATTTGAAGTGATAACGGAGGTTGTAAGAACAAGTCAGGTACCGAAAAAGTTTTTTTTTACATATTATAAATTAGTGCTTGACCGCAATCCCGCCTGATGGTAAGCAATGACGCACTTGTTGATGGGAAGCGCGCTAGTTCATTAAGAACTTTTTCACTCTAGCTTTGAAGACGCTTAAATTGTAGTCAGACGGAAACACCACCGCTGGCAAATTGTTCTAGTTCCTCGATGTATGCGGTATAAAAAACGAGGCGAAACGCTCCGTCCGGATCGTAGTGGTGTCAACAAACGTAAGGGTGGATACTTGCAGTACGAAGGGTCGTCCGATGGTGGAACGGATATGGGGGAATTAGGTCAAGCATTTCCCTCACACTCTCCAAAATGCATCCTATAAAACACCGATAGGCCGGCTAACCATCGCCTGTGCTTCAGGCCATGGGGGGGTTCACTTAGAACATCAGCAACTGAAGCAGAGTGACTAATGACATCTTTGAACGTGAACAGCATACCTAAACATTGGTACCGATGCCATGCCGATAGGTGCAGCTATAATAAAATTTAACTTTTCTAACTAGATTACTAGACTGTCGAAAAAGCAGTGCACTGTGGTTTGTGGTCACGGCTTGCACGTGTTTGTTTGTTTCGTATTCATTTTGCGCATGTTTCTTGGTTTTCGAGAGGATTTCTGTATTATTGACGTCGAGTTGAGATCTCTTGGGACCTCCTCCGCCCTGATAATCAGTCTTACCCGGAAACCAGTTCAGTCTTCGCAGTATTGTACCTGTGCGCTGTGAATTGTGATTCCATAAGAAATTGTGAAATACACTCTTATAATTGCGAAAAGACGCTTATGTTCTGTGTGTGTGCCTTTTAAAATAGAGAAAATGCCGCATCACTGTGCTCTTGGATGTAAGAACATATGAAAAGTTTAAAAGTAATAAATAAATATTTTGTTATTATATTTTATTAAGTGGTTTTATTTCTATTATATTCATTAAATTAATGTTACTTCCTCTAAAAGCTATTTTGTTTCAATGATGTATAAACTCTGTAACTTGCTGAAACAAAATAGCTTTTATGGAAGTAACATTAATAACCTCTAATCAATAGGACTATACAATATACCTATCTGTAGCTATGGTATGCGTAGGTATATATATATATATATTGACGTTAATGTACGTTCAGAATACCAGGGGGCGCTTTCAAACGATATGCACAAAATTCCCTCGAGTGGGCTCTCTTTTACCCTATTAATAATATACTCTTTGCTTCAGGCTTTGGAGACTGTTTTGAACTAAATCTGCGTCGCCAATTTGTTTGAATTCTTGAAGATATAAGTATTTAATATGATGATAATGTTTTAACTGGTTTGGCGCAAAAATATTTGTCCCATATAAGAGAACTGGAAAAGCACAACTTAGATGAAGTGATCGTAAAGGGAGCTGTCACTCCAACTAATATTTAATAGGGTTTGACACTATTGACGTCTTATTTTATTTTATTTCTTTTTTTTCCAAAGGGAAATCATCAAATGACTTTTACTGACTAAAACATACCCGTGTTTCTTCACTTGCCTATGCGCCAGGGTCACGGTTTCTTTTTTAACGAACCCGCAACCCTGAACCAGGAGGCATCGGTCTTCGTGGACCCCGTCACACTTCTAACTCAGAGCAGCACATGTAAGAGCGTATCTCCTCCTCCAACCGACAGGATATTGGCATACGGGAAATGAGACCCCTAGGCACATAGTGCCCAAGGGGAATCATTGCCCGTACCCCAAGGTATAAGGTATACCGCCCCGAAGACTAGCCTTCCCCCCGGATGTTTCCTGTCTAAGCAATTTTAAGCTTACATAACATAACACAATCAACCTAACCTAGAAGTCGTGGTGGCCTAGTGGTTAAAACACGAGCCTCTCAAGTATGAGTGCGCGGGTTCGATTCCAGATCAGGCAAGTACCAATGTAAATTTTCTAAAGTTATATGTAGGTACTTTCTAAATATATCCATGACACCAATGACTGAAGGTGAAGGAAAACATCTTGAAGAAACCTGGACTTTAAGTCTGAAATCGCCAACCCGCATTGAGCAAGCGTGCTGATTACGCTCAACTTCTCTGTATGAGAGGCGACATGTGTCCAGCAGTGGGATGATGAAAATGTTGGTGATGATGATCATCAGCCTATATCAGTCCACTGCTGGACATAGGCCTCCTCTTAGTGAGCGGGAGTGGACCGTAATCTACCACAATGGCCCAGTGCGGGGTCGTATATGTCACACACATATCTTCAAAGTTTTTGGATCTAAGACATGCCGGTTTCATGACGATGTGTTTCTTCACCATTTTGAGAGCAGTGGTGGTGAAATAGCTTATACAAAGTAATCGCGGCCGACACCACTTAGCCTTACTTGAATTTACACGGTGTAATTTTTACACAATCGATCGGCAGGATTCAGGTGGCGGTGAACGAAATTTTTTGCAATATTTTATGGAAACATTTTAGCCTCATTCTAAGAAATCACTCGAAATATGTAATAAAGAGTTCATATAAAAGCGAGACTTCTTGAGTTCTCAACCGTGGAGGTTTTCCACGGTTGAAAACACATTTGAAGTATCGGGAGAATTGTGTTGCCGAATAATGTGTGAGTCACGTCGCTTTCCTGTGACGATATCGTCGAACTGTATAAAGTTGTACCTATTGTATAAAGTCGTGTGTTTTTTTAATTAAACAGACAGCTGTGCTGCTGGGGAGTTTGTTCCGCCACTTCTTCTTCCCAGCGAAAGCAATAGGAAGTGTCGATGAGTGGGCATTTTGGGGGACTGTCTTATGTAACATTGACGTTCAAAAACATTCGGTCTTATGATCACATAAGACGGAATGTTAATATATATTATAATAACGTCAATATTAATTGACGATCAAAAAGTGCTGATTCTCAGCCTTACTTGAATAAATGACTTCTGATTTTGATTTTGAACAAAATATCATCAACAATAACTCATGAACAAATTCTAACTATATCAATTCATAGTTATTACTATGAATTGATATAGTTAGAATTTGTATTTACTATATTAGTTTAGTATTTATTATATATAGTTGATATTTACTAAATTCATATTACACTGTACTGTAAGATTTCAAGGGCCCATTTTCTATGTTATAACTCAGAATTATAATGTAATTTATCTACTCTCATATCAAAAAATTAAAAATATAAAACCAAAAAGGAGTTTATATTGACGTACTTTACCAATAGTATATCGAAAGGAAATTAAAAAATTAAATTATAATTTACATTATTATTTACATTATTTCTCTAACAAAATAATGTTATAATATTTTTTTTTCATTACGGTACAAACCATAGACAGCCATTGATATAATATTAAACTAAGGTAGATAAGTCACTAGCGCATTGAACTTGAAGAGTACAAAATATCATATCTGTTTAATATTATATCAATGTAGACAGTACTATTTCATTTTTTATCTGTGGCTGCGCGCGCTTTTGCGTATGCGCTGTGATGCAGGGTGCAGGAGTGTTAGTTACATTTTATATATTACAATTATGAAACTGAATAAATGGAATTGTGTTGCGTTGGCGTTAGACGCACTGAGATTAGATAAAGTAGTGTATGAAACTGTACATAATTAGGTATTACACACTTGTGTGATACTATAAAAAACTCACTTCGCTCGTTTTTTAAACTCACACTCGTCCTTAATACCCCTTATTATGTAGCAGTATCATAAACTACTATTAATTTATTTATTTTCTGTAACAGTTCATTTCATTACCTACGTTAAATTAAATTAAAGACATGATATTGGTACAATAAAACAATACTTAAACATTCAAATTGAATAAAATTAAAATATGGGTGTATTTTTATTTTATTTGATTGGAATATTACACATGTGTTTGAAGTATTATTTTAGAATACACAAATATTATAATTTAATTCGGAACCTTTAAATCAATAAAAATTAAAGAGCACACATATGTTTTAAAATGGGTTATTGATTGGCAATCATCATCATCAACTTTTTTTTTATCGTCCGACTGCAGGCTGGGCACAGGTCTCCTCTCATACAGAGAATGATTGAGCGCAATCACCACTTCACTACGCTTGCTCAATTCGGGTTGGCGATTTCAGACTTAAGGTCCAGGTTTCCTCAAGATGTGTTCCTTCACCTTGTAATCAGTCATTGGTCTCCAAGATATACTTAGAAAGTACATATAATGTAGAAAAGTTACATTGATACGTGCCTGGCCTGGAATAGAACCCGCACACTCATATTTGACAGGCTGGTGTTTTAACCAATAGATTGGCAATGAATGGTGAAAAATAAAAATAAATATCCTAGAAAAGTAAAGAAAAGTAGAAGCTCGATTTGAAAAATATCTCTTTAATTTCGGACATTTTCACAAGTTTTTGACATTTGCCGTCGAGATGAGAATAGTAATAGATTTGAATTACGAGAATGAGACAAAGCACAAGTAAGTTCGGAAATTGATCATAATACAAATATTCTAGCTGTTGTTCTATATTTGAAATATAATTAACCATAGAGATCGGTATGGTTTTCGTCCCACGTTGGATGTGCGTGCCTGTGGCGGGAAACGGCGTCCCGTCGAGTAATGACGTCACTACAACCCGAATGACGTGGGCGCAAACACGAGCACAATGATGACGTTCGAACAGTAATCATAAAACATACATATGCCTTTTCAGCAAGTTCTTTTATGCAACTTTAGGTATTTTTTTCTTTACCGTTATGCGGTTGCTCAAATGTTAACGTGTCTGGGGGCTGTTTTTTTATGGCATATAATAAGCATTATCTTTTTAACTGGAGATCTAAAACATATAATTAGTTAAATAGAGTTTTTACCACCCAATCCACCTCCCCACCCCCACACCCACCACACACACCCACACACGCGCGCACACCCCCACACACCCACACACCCACCCACACACGCGCATACACACACACATACACACACACAGATAAAATCTGAATCAAATCGGAAATAATTTCATTTAATGTTCTGTGTTTTCTTTTGTTATTTACTATACTCAGTATTGTATGAAGTCATGTTGGGAAGTGGCTACAAACAGCTGTGCTGGGGGTTTCCCAGCACAGCTGTTTGTAGCTACTTCTTCCCAGCGAAAGCACTCAGAAGTGGAGAAGTTTTGGGGAACTGTCTTATGAAATAAAACGTTCAAAAGTGCTGATTCTAGGCCTAATTTGAATAAATGCCTTCTGTGCGTTGGCAACTCAAATATATCAGATCAAAGTTCATAAAATTAGAATGAAGACAGGTAAGCTCGTTTGATTCCCAATTTAACGTGTCAATTCTGCTAGCTTCTTGGGTAATTTTCCCATTGTCAGCGATACGGACGAGTTCTTTGATGCCCATTTATCTCATCCTCTTTTTATATAATTGTACATCTATATCTATATATATATAAATCGATGCCACTTCCTTAGTAATTTTATAACTCAAGAACGGACTCACCTATCCAAACCAAATGTCGAGGATTTGTTTTGACTAATTCGTAGATGGTTTATGTGAAGTTTGAACAGAATCGGTCGAGCGGTTTTTATGTTAACACTTTTTTTTTAAACAGTACTGTATTAAAAAGCTAATACCTACTTAGCATTTTTTAAACGTTTGTTTTCTCGGTTATGGGTCTCAGTCTCGGCCGAGATATTATTTTATTCTCGGTCTCGGCCGAAAACGAAAAAGTTATCTCGGTCGAGCTTTAGATTTCATTTAAGTTTTCGAGATGTGATGTTCCCAGAATTTACTGGCAGGCGGCATTGTTACACTTACGAACTCGCACTGGGCCCTCGTGGTGCATTACGGCTCCTATACTCTTCCTACATTCTCGAAGAGAGGAGTGCTGTGTCTCAGAAGCGGTAATATTATAAGAAAGAGAGTTGTAAATGCATGTATGAATATTGTATACTAGCTGCGCCTCATGGTTTCACCTCGTATTTATTTTTATATGCCCCTCTCCTATTGGTCACAGCGTGATGCCATATAGCCTAAAGCCTTCCTGGATTAATGCGCTATCCAATGCAAAAAGAATTTTTCAAATCGGATCAGTAGTTCCTGAGATTAGCGTGTTCAAACAAACAAAATCTTTAGCTTTATATTTAAGTATATTTCACTGTCATCAAATAAAAATATCCTAAGTTATGTTTATGTAGGCAGTACATCTAGTAAGACAGAGTGAAGACAGGTGGAGCTGACACAGAGTGACGTCTTAGGACTGGAAGGCGAGATGCCGTCATCTGGTGGCGTGACATTGATGCCATTGCGGGCAAAACCTGGAAAAGCGGCACGGGAGCGTAAGGATTAGTACAAGCAAAGAGAGGCCTATGTCCAGCAGTGAGTGAGGTAACACTTTTTTTTTCATGAATTATAAACTAGCGCTTGACCGCAATCCCGCCTGATGGTAAGCAGTGATGCAATCGTTGATGGTAAAGCGCACTAGTTTATTAAGAGTCTGTTCACTCTAGCCATGAAGACACTCAAATTGTAGTCTGACGGAAACACCGCCGCTGGCAAATTGTTCCAGTCCCGCGATGTACGCGGTATAAAGGAGGAGGCGAAACGCTTCGTCCGGATCGTAGTGGTGATAGCAACATAAGGGTGGAAACTAGTCGTACGACGGGTCGTCCGCTGGTGGAACGGAGATGGGGGAATTAAATCATGCAATTCCCTCGCACACTCCCCAAAATGCATCCTATAGAACACCGAAAGGCTGGCTACTCTACGCCTATGCTCTAGGCTTTGGAGACCATCTCGAGTTACATCAAAAGACTGTGGATGATAATGATGAAGTTTTCTGGAATATATATTTTTTGGGTTTCAAATGAACTTTATTTCAAATAACGTAGTACGCTGTTCAAGTATTACGTAAGCAGATTATTTGCAATTATTATACCCCTTACTCCTCGTCAGCAAAAGTAAGCAGAACTCTTCCCCCCATTCCATGGTTAAGTAAACATTGATGCCTACATCCATTTGATAATGTGTTCTTGTTAATTGCTTTTAGAGCAGCAGTTATAGGCCTAGTTATAAGAAATTGGCTTGGAATAGACTTTGAGCAAATTTTAGAGATTAATTAGAGGAATTTAAGAAATACACAATTCGTATTCTCTTTATTAAGTGGATATTACTAAGAGCTGGCGAAATTTAGCATGCCACGTAATGTAAGCTGTTACTGCACTGAATACGAAACTTGAGCCAGGAGCTCGCAACATTCGGTGCATTTTAAGTATGACAGTTTGAATTGAGACGTGTCTGAAGTCGACTTTAGTATAATACCGGATGAATGAGTTACCAGTTTACTTACCTACATTGTTTCAAGAGCACAATAGTCTATTTACTAATTAACAAGCCATGTGCTCGATGTTATTTCCCCTTAGAAATAATGACGAATGCTCATACAAACTTTATTTATCCCCGTTAGGTTAGGTTAAAGCCATCTCCATCATCAGAAGACCCATTGTACGGCGAGTACGGTGGATTAAATTTATACAATGTGCTCACATGATAGAAGCAACAGAAATATGTAACGAAGAAATGTAATCCATATTATGATTTTAAAAGAGTGTCCATGGAGTTTCTTGCACGTTCTTCTCCATAGAGATCTAAGCTTTGGAACGTGCAATTTAGCTTCACTTTTCTTGGACTGACCGACATTGACTATTCAAAAGCACCAACGGATGATTAATTTGAAATAAACAATTTTGATTTTGAGTATCCACCCTTATGTTGTTGACACCACTACGATCCGGAGGAAGAGTTTCGCCTCGTCTTTTATACCGCGTACATCGAGGGACTGGAACAATTTGCCAGCGGTGGTCTTTGCGTTTGACTACAATTTAATAAGTGTATTCATAACTAGAGCGAATAGGTTTTTAATAAACTAGTGCTCTTTACCATCAACGATTGCATCACTGCTTAACATAAGGGTGGAACGCGGTCATGCACTTGTTAAAAAACAAAACTTCCACAGCGCTCACTTTCTTCGCTAGAGGAATTGTTGTGAAAAAATTAATGCTGCAAAACTCAGTGGGTTAGACTGTCTGCTTTCTGTTAGTGAATGCATGAATGAATTTAAATAGAGGATTATATAGATATTTACCTTTGTCTGTAGCAACGCCTAATCTGAGACTTATAGTGAAAGTATTTGCTGCAGGAAAATTTGTAACTAAATTAACAAAAAAACCGAAACCGGCCAAATGCGAGTCGGACTCGCGTACGAAATTTTCCGCTTCATCTATAAAAATCACGTCTGTAGTATGAGACTCCTGAAATGTTTATTTTATTCTGTTTTAAGTATTGTTAAATAATTCTTCTGCTTTAGTTTAAGAGCCTATTCACTCTATCCTTGAAGAATAGCAAATTACATAATGCTATGTGCTATGGTGTGATGATGAAATCCCGACCGAATTCGGACACGCGGTGATTGTCTTCAACTTCGGTTTTGCCGTTGAGGTGCTCGCATGTGTCTTATGTAGTCAATTACATATTATAGACCATCCATGTCCATCGCTCAGTAAGAACGAGTAAGAACAGAGAGAAACAGACCACAGATTGACGGAAATTCCATTCACGGAGAAGGTATATTGATTACACACATCAACCTGTGTGTGCGTTATGGCTGCAATATGTTAATTAAATTGGAGTTTGTGTACAAACGCCATTACATTATGCTCCTACAATATGAGTACTTAAATAGATTTTCAACTTAATCCCTAAAGCATTAAGGTTCAGGTTGATTTGGAAAATTTTTACAGGATCAGGTTGTTTGACTTGGTGGTTTACCTGTAATACACAGTACCTACAGTTCAATTATTTGAGAAAGTTTCTTAGATCGTCCTCTTTTTTATAATTATAAATTAGTGCTTGACCGCAATCCCGCCTGATGTTAAGCAGTGATGCAATCGTTGATGGTAAAGCGCGCTAGTTTATTATGAGTCTGTTCACTCAAAAAATCTGATTGATAAGGAAGGAAGACGGCAGTTGAGCGAGGCCTCTTTCCCTTGTACTCTTCCTTTTTAGGGCTGATTAATCCAACGCCAGATAATTGTAGCTGAGGGTTTATTTTGAATGTTTGACAGTCGCTGAAAATATTAATCAACCCATACTTCAAAACAAAATTAAAACAGTTATTAATTGTGAAATCTTATTATACGACTACTGAATTTTTGAATTTGACGGTTTTTATTTTTTTTTTCTTCATATTGTGACATTTCAATTACTTTTTATTTATAATTTCGCGGCTTCGCACGCGTGGAGTTCGATTATATAAAATTTTCCGGGATAAAAAGTACCCTATTATTTAATTCGGACTTTTGACTTTACGTCTGCAAAATTTCAATGCAATTGGTTCTGTAGTTACCTACGGCGTGAAAGCGGAACAAACAAACTCACTTTCCCATTTACAATATTAGTAAAGATTTTCTCATAATTTACTTAATAGTTTGTGTTTACCTACGGCATGATTAATTAATATTGTTTATATTTTGTATGTAATCATGTTTGTATGCTTCTTGGCATGACATAGCGACCTATAAACTTGAGTTTAAGAACTGTATTCACTACCTATTTTGCATAAATAAAATTGAATTTAATTTTGACAGTTCTTTCATACAAAATCTGCCAAACGATCATTATATTTCACGAATAGAAATAAATTGACAGCCTCCGTGGCGTAGCGGTAGCGAACGCGGCCTTTGCACAAGGAGGCGCGGGTTCAATCCCCGCGCATTGCAAATATTTGTATCCATGATTTTGAATATTTGCACTGATCTGGTGTGCCTCGGAAAGCACGTTAAGTCGTTGGTCATGGTTGCCGTACTAACATCTAATGGCAGTGTTGCGGGTTTTTCGAGCCCTCAAAAGTCCAACAATTGGTCTAACTGCAATGCTTCGATATCGTCTCCGGGTTGTGGAGGTCAGACGGCAGTCGCTTCACGGAAAATATCGAAGTTTAGCCAAAATCAGCAGTTAGACTGATAAAGCGGACCCCATGCAGACTCCAAAGCTGAAAAAGCTTCGGATGCAACTGGGATTAACGCTAAGATGATGACTATTTTATCTTTATTTATTTAATTTATGTAACCATTAATTTTGAATTTCCAGTTATAGCGAATTGCTTAATAAACTATTTACCCGACCATCTGTAATCAGATCACTTCATTTAATTTCAATAAAGTTTCAGTTTCCATCATAACATCAACTGTTATCCTTTGACACTTGTTTAAAGATTCTGGGAGGCTTCCTTAAATTCCCCGAGTGTGTGCAATGCCTAAGTTTCCAGTTTCCATCTCTATACGGTCAGTCGGTTATGAAGTATGTAGTGCACTGTTCTGTTTGACGATTTATTACGTATATCTAATGACGTTATCTGTTACGTCGCGGACGTTTATAATTAGTGCCAGTTTGTAATGTTATGTACATATTCAGATATACTTACACTTATTATTTATACTCATATTCATACTTATATATGTATCATTCATTTCCACGGTCCTTAATATGCTTTCCATTATTATGAGGCTCTGTTTTGATCATATTTCACTACACCGGGACTCATTTTTCTGTTTACAGACTCAGTCCTCAACTTTACGCCTAAGTTTCGGCGACTTATTGACCCCTTAGTGTAGGAAGCCGTACCTATGCAGGACTGTATCACTTTTTCCTATCAAACACTGCACTTGTTAATTTAATACCATTTATATTTACATTGTTACAGAACATTTTCATTATTTTGACATTTTTTTTACAACATTGTTGATGATGTATCTATGACAACCTTCTCATCAAAATTCTTGTTGGTCTGCTATTTTTATTTCATAATTGTTATTCGAACTCTTTTATGGTAAAATTATTTACCGTTCCTCGTCCATATTTTCGAATATTTTAAATTTCGACCTCCAACCGTTCTGCGAGGTTTCTTTAGGAATCATCGCAGAGCAGTGGTCAGTCGAGCTCTGGCTTCCAAACAAGCATCTTAAAAGTAGGTCTCCAGTAAACGCTGCCTCGAGAGCCCTTCTAGGGTGTTTCCTGCTGTGCCAGTCTCTATATAACTGGTGCGCCTGGAGCTGCCTGGCCCTTTGCCGCCGGAGCCTTCGACTGCTGCCGGCCTTGCGACGCCGGGGCAGTCGTTCTTCCGTTGCTGCCGCCGGTCCACCAGGGCCGCTCCTCTGTAGCTGCCGCCGGTCCACCAGGGCCGTTCTTCGTGTAGCTGCCGCCGGTCCACCAGGGCCGTTCTTCTGTAGCTGACGACGGTCCACCAGGGCCGCTCCTCCGTAGCTGCCGCCGGTCCACCAGGGCCGCTCCTCTGCAGCTGCCGCCGGTCCACCAGGGCCGCTCGTCCGTTGCTGTCGCCGGTCCGCCAGGGCCGCTCGTCTGTTGCTGTCGCCGGTCCGCCAGGGGCCGCCCTTCACCATCACCCATCAATCATTCATCTACATTATTCATTTTTATACTTCCATCTTGTCTTTTCTGTATACTTAATAAATACTGTCTCCCTCTAAAGTCTTTTCTTGTCGTTACGCGACAGTTTGGCGCCCAACGAAAATTTCCTGCACCCCCTTAATTTCCTAAATTCAAAAGAAACACTTCGTCTAGTGTCGTACATTCTCAGGTCTTTGGTTAAATATTTTGGCTATTCTATCCCTTTCATTTTCTCTTAACACACACACACATAACTCATTCACTCATATATACTTACTACACCTAACTTAATTTTTTTTTTTCCCCTAACAGGAAAACAAGGTATACTTTTACATACTTAACTATCTTTTTCTAACTTACACTTAAATATGTCTCGTCCAATCAAATTTGAACTCTTAAATAAAAACGAGCTCGAATATGAGGTTACAATTAGACTGGAGGAACCAGCAAAGACAGTTATATTGTTAAAGAAGCAGATACTTCTGCTAGCTCCCACTACACCATCGGAAGATATTTTAATTTCGAAACTTTCGATTCTTTGAAAAACGATTAATTATTTATGTAAATTCTTTCTTTTGTTTACAGCTGCACATTCTATTTATTTTTTATATTATATATACATTACATTACATTTGCTCGACCCTACTCTTCAGTCTCACTCTTTTACCGTATGGAGCGGATTGCAACTCATCAAATAAGCCTATGCAGGAGCGGTTGGTTACTCCTAAAATAAGCCTAAACCAAATTCTCTCTTTCGCTCTTCTAGGAGCTTAAATTTCTACTGACATTATCTAATGTTTTCCTTTTTTTTTTTTTCCTTCCAGTCTGGAGCGGCTGACAACTCCAAAAATAAGCCTTGTCGTCATTCTAAAACACACTTCTATGAGTGGCAGTCATCAACTGTGAACTCCACCCATGCCTGTATGAAGAAGATTGCTTGAAAGGATAGGTGGTACGAATGGGTGTATGGAGATGGATGAATGTGTGAAGTGTTGTTTTACAGTCCCTACTTGAAATCTTATTAGAAAATTTTCTACAGTTGAAAATTTTTCCAGGGTCGGGGGGAAAATGTAATGTTATGTACATATTCAGATATACTTACACTTATTATTTATACTCATATTCATACTTATATATGTATCATTCATTTCCACGGTCCTTAATATGCTTTCCATTATTATGAGGCTCTGTTTTGATCATATTTCACTACACCGGGACTCATTTTTCTGTTTACAGACTCAGTCCTCAACTTTACGCCTAAGTTTCGGCGACTTATTGACCCCTTAGCGTAGGAAGCCGTACCTATGCAGGACTGTATCACTTTTTCCTATCAAACACTGCACTTTTTAATTTAATACCATTTATATTTACATTGTTACAGAACATTTTCATTATTTTTGACATTTTTTGACAACATTGTTGATGATGTATCTATGACAACCTTCTCATAAAAATTCTTGTTGGTCTGCTATTTTTATTTTATAATTGTTATTCGAACTCTTTTATGGTAAAATTATTTACCGTTCCTCGTCCATATTTTCGAATATTTTAAATTTCGACCTCCAACCGTTCTGCGAGGTTTCTTTAGGAATCATCGCAGAGCAGTGGTCAGTCGAGCTCTGGCTTCCAAACAAGCCTCTTAAAAGTAGGTCTCCAGTAAACGCTGCCTCGAGCGCCCTTCTAGGGTGTTTCCTGCTGTGCCAGTCTCTATATAACTGGTGCGCCTGGAGCTGCCTGGCCCTTTGCCGCCGGAGCCCTCGACTGCTGCCGGCCTGGTGACGCCGGGGCAGTCCCGCTTTTCCGTTGCTGCCGCCGGTCCACCAGGGCCGCTCCTCTGTAGCTGCCGCCGGTCTACCAGGGCCGCTCCTCTGTAGCTGCCGCCGGTCCACCAGGGCCGTTCTTCGTGTAGCTGCCGCCGGTCCACCAGGGCCGTTCTTCTGTAGCTGACGACGGTCCACCAGGGCCGCTCCTCCGTAGCTGCCGCCGGTCCACCAGGGCCGCTCCTCTGCAGCTGCCGCCGGTCCACCAGGGCCGCTCCTCTGCAGCTGCCGCCGGTCCACCAGGACCGCTCGTCCGTTGCTGTCGCCGGTCCACCAGGGCCGCTCGTCCGTTGCTGTCGCCGGTCCACCAGGGCCGCTCGTCCGTTGCTGTCGCCGGTCCACCAGGGCCGCTCGTCCGTTGCTGTCGCCGGTCCACCAGGGCCGCTCGTCTGTTGCTGTCGCCGGTCCGCCAGGGCCGCTCGTCTGTTGCTGTCGCCGGTCCGCCAG